>CAUYQG010005551.1:0-16455 GCA_963574415.1 Tarsius wallacei
GTTCTTCGAAAGGATAAACAAGATCGATGGTCCCCTAGCTAGACTGACCAAGAAAAAAAGAGAAAAAATCCAAATAAGCACAATCAGAAACACAAAAGGCGAAGTCACATCAGACCCTGAAGAAATACAAAAGATTATTAGAGACGACTATGTTCACCTGTATGGAAATAAACTTGAAAACCTCAAGGAAATGGAGGTCTTTCTGTCATCACACAACCTGCCTAGGCTGAAACAAGAAGAAATTGAGACCGTAAATAGACCAATAACAATCAAGGAAATTGAGATCTTCTTTAAGAAAAATAATGAAAACTATGAATATAAAAGTTAATAGAGGGTGCTGAAAGCTAGGATACAATGGGCCCTGATACTTGAGCTTCATTATGGTACATCTTCTTTGTCCCTTTTTTTTTTTTTTGAGTTGTAGTCTCACTCTGTAACCCAGACTGGAGTGCAGTGGCCGCCCCTGGCCACTGCAGCCTTGACCTGCTGGGCTCCAGGAATCCTTCCGCCTCAGCCTTCCAAGTAGCTGGAACTACAGGTGCGCGCTACCACGCCTGACTAATTTTTTATTTATTTATTGTAGAGATGAGGTCTTGCCAAGTTGCCCAAGCGGGTCTCGAACCCGCGGGCTCAGGCAATCCACTCACCTAGGCCTCCCAAAGCACTGGGATTACAGGCTGAGCCACCGAGCCCGGCCTCTTTGTCCCTTTCAATGAGTACCAGAATCATGTTGATTCAATGATTTTCCCCATGAGTGAAGGTTTCCATATGTTCCAGGCACAAATTTTATCCATGAGCTGTAAATGAAAAATGTGTTTGTATAGTGAAAAGGAAAACTTAGTTATTTGTATAGATTATAGAGTAAGAATATGGATATAAATATTAAGATTGGTAAAAATCTTGGAGCTCAGAAAACTGAGGAGAAATTAGTCATTTTGATGACGCACCAAAGAAAGGAATCACTCACTTTTCAGTCTATTTTAGTAGCAATTCCAAAGTCTTTTTATTCTAGATCTTAAGCTCTTAAGTTAATTTCCTGACTTTTCATTTTTCACTTCAAATCTTAAAAATACATATGCGTATATGCATATATGTACATACATGCACACATTTCTGAAGAAACAAAATGATATTTTAACTTAAATATTTACATTATGAACCTTTGATAGAAGTTCTTAAAATCTTGATCTTACACAAAATTTCTTATTATAAATTCTAATGTCTTGGAGTGCCACTAATAAGCAAGTTGTTATATAAGTAGTCAAGAGTGAACCAGTCTCACAAATATATTCAAATCCAGCATCTATTGTAATTAGATTTCTTATTAGAATAATTCCCTGACTTAGTCCTTTACTTAATTCACCTGTTTTGCAGGTGGGTATTTCTTTTTGACTGTTGGCTTGAGATTGACTTTGTTTCCTGAGACTGGCTTCCATAATTATAAACTAATGTGCCGTTTAAGATCTGAGAGAGGAGTGACCTTGGGTTTGTAATAATTTGGCAATCACAACTGCAGTAGTTTCTCCTTTGAGAATGAAAGGCAATAATTCTATTTGAGGCTTTCTTTAACAAATTTCAATGAATACTCATTTCTTCCTGCAGGATGTGGAAAAGGAATTAGATTTTGGATACTAACTCTATTCACTACTCTTGAAACCTTCCTTATGACACAGAAACATTCTCTTTTAGAACACAAAGGTTGACATTAAAATGAAGCTTGTTCTTTGCTCAGTGAAAACATCACTTGTTTCTCCTATTATAGAAAGTCATTTGTTTTACTGTTTGCTAGTGTTTGAAGTAGGGCACAAAGTAGCCTTTCCTCTTTTCCAAAAAACCATACTACTATAGCCCTCCAAGAGAATAGTGGAACCATTCCAACATTTCCCCATAATAGTTTGCATTTCTTTCATACCTCCTTCAATTAAAGCTTTTGTTATATTAGGAAAAACCTCAAATGATAATGGTGAGTGCATTTTCTTAGCATTTCAGAAAAACCCACCTTTTTAAATCTTTTTTTCCCACTCTTTATTTTCTACATACCTTTGTTCTGTTTTTTCCTGCTTCCCTTGCACAATTTACTTGCTGATCTCACTTTCCTTAGAAAATAAAACATTAGGTATTTTGTCTATAAATTCTATCTAAGAAATTTTAATGTATCAAATATTTAATCTAGGTAAGATTTAAATTTCTAAAATAATTCTATAATGTATTCTACAATGAATTATATAAATTGCTAGTCAATGAGAAAGGTCTTTGAAATATTTCCCTTCTTTTCTTTATCAGTACTATGTTGTTTCAATAAAACCCTATACTGAACAGCCAACACCACAAAGATTTAATCATACAAAAGCTAAATAAGAATAGACTTTATTTTTAAATAGTGCATTGTAATGTTTTAATTCCTAAAATGATTTTTTATAAACCACAGAATGAATTTTGACCTGTACTGTTCCTTTTAAAAATTCTATTGTTATATTCTTCACAAGAGGTGAACTATGTAGAACAACTGTATCATATGGCTACATTTCCTTCAGTAGCTTCTGGACATCCTGAAGAGGCCAGGTCACTGTTTAGCAAGTTCAAAGACTTGAATTCTGGTAAAAGTACAGCTACCAGCTACTTATGAGACTTGTCAGTTCATTTTCCCTTTTTGTAATGCAGTTTCCAAATCCATAAAATTAAAGATATCACTAGACAGTTTATAAGGCACCTTCTAGGTCTGTGAGTCTATGGATACTATTACAAATATAGTATAAAATGAGGGAGTAGGAAATATGCATTCACACAGAACTTTACTCAGGGTACCAAGAAGAATAGTTTCTTAAGGGTCTTGGTTCTTAGTATGTCTCAATCCAAATAGTTCATTTCTCCCTCCCTTTTGCTAACTTCCACCTCTCCTGCCCAGATCATGGAGCTGAGTAACTGTATGGACATAATTTTTGGAAAGGATATTCAGATAACTGTTCAGGGAATAAATCTTAATGCTGATACCAAGAATCTAACCCATTTGGAAACTAATGAAAAAGGGGTTGCAATGAGGAAATAGAAACTAAATCTACTCAATGTGGTTATTATTCAAGAAGAGAAGGTATAAAAATTTTTTTAAAAAAAGATTGATTAACCATATGTTTAATCTTCAAGCAGGGACTGATTCGTCAATTGTGAGTCCATAGAGTAGGTTGAATTAGCAAGAGAAGCATCACTGAGGTAGTAGGAGTTATAAGTGTCAGAAGAAAACAGAGATAAACTTTATTTTATTCTACTTTATTCCAAAAGGACTTAAGGACAAAGATTTGTTGATTAAATACATCATTAAGAAGACTAAATGATGAGATTTTTCCAGGTCTAGTTCAGAGTTTACATGTTGTAGCAAGAGAAAAGTATTTGGTTTAATTACTTAACTTCTATTTATTAAATGAAAAATTGTAGTTCTTGTTTAAATTATTTGATTGTAGAATTTCAAGTAGAAATTATTATAAATGTACTAAGCATATAAAACTCTAAAAGTATCTACCTTTAGGTATTTAATCAAATGGCCTTAATTCACAAATATGGTTTTAAAGAAAAAACATTATTCTGATATTCAATTTGTTTTTCAATCCTTTTCATAGAATGGAGATGTGAAATTAGTAACAATATAATTAAATAAACCTGTGCTGTGTTTTAGATAGCTAAATCTCAATGTAAGAGAAAACAGCAACACCTTAATGGCCGCTGGATAGATACCAAATCTATTTTGGAGTGATTATATTGACTATTTCTATTCGCTATGTAATTGTAGATGAGAAGCTGATCACTTTGTTTAAATTCATTATTTCATTTTTAATAAATCAACTGGAAATTGTCTTATAGTATTGCATTGCTATTCTTCAATAGTAATGGCTGCTTTTAACTAGCATTACATTGAATTAAGGATAGCTATATTTAACATTTTGATATTGCTGGCAGTCACTGAAGCATGGTATTTTATATTGCATTTAGCAATTACAATTGAGACTCAGGGCATTTATGAGGTGTTAATGATGGGAAGGGAGGTGTTGATATATGGAGAGTGCTTTGACTTCAGATTACTATTTAGAAATGCTCAATAATGTCATTCTTCACAGTTTTTTTTTTTTTTTTTTTTTTAGTTAGAGTCTCATACCGTTGCAGACTAGAGTGTAGTGGCATGCTCACGGCCACCCCAGCGTCCACCTACTGGGCTCTGGCGATACTTCCACCTCAGCCTTACAAGCAGCCGGAACTGCAGGCATGCACTACCACGCCCAGCTAATTTTTTTTTATTTATTGTAGAGGCGAGGTCTCACCAAGTTGCCTGGGCTGGTCTCGAACCCCTGGGCCCAGGCAGTCTACTCGCTTCAGCCTCCCAAAGTGCTGGGATTACAGGCTGAGCCACTGAGCCCAGCCCATTCTTCAGAATTTTAAGTAAAAAGAAGTTTGCTTTTTGTGTTTCTGTGTGTCTGTGTGCGCATTTGGAGAAAAAAATCTTTTTTTAAGTGCTCTATATAAAAGAGCATATACTATATGATATCATTGCAAAATAGTTCTGTGGTTTTAAAAAAAGTAGATAAGTAGTTGATTCAGGAGACAAAAATTGCTTGAAGAAATTTTCTGCAGTTATGATAATGCTTCACATTTTGATAGTTTAGTTTATACAGTTGTGCGCATTTATCAAAGCTTAGGAAATGTACACTCAAGCTATGTGCATTTAATTATATTTCAATTTTGCATAAAAAAAAACTGAAGCAAAAATCTAACTCTAGTCAATAGAGGGTGCTGTAAAAATTAGAAAAGAGTGTGCCTATACTTTGATATTCATAAAAAGATTAGATGGATCAGAACGTAAAAAGGAACTCCCCCAAGGAAAACCCTGCTGAAATACCAGAAAAACAAAGAAAAAAGCTACTAGGGAAAATTAATCTTGCTAGATATTAAAACATAGTGTAAAGTTCTATAATTACAACAGTGTAATAGTGGAGCATGTATAAACAGACAGACAAGAAGAATGAAATAGAAAGTATAGAGATAAGTGCAAAAATAAATGAAATTTTTATATATGATGAAAGTTAGATCTCAAATCAATCTCTTAACACTAATAAATGACAACTGGTTAGTCATTTGGACAAAAGTATAATTAGACTCAACTCGCACACTATAACAGATAACAGATGAATATTGACATGTACAATAAGAAAATGTTTTACATGGCCAAAAAATAAGTAAAATGAAAAGACAAGTATTAAACTGGTAGAGAATTTTGCCACATCTATCACAAAGTGTTAATATTACTGTACTCTGAAAAAATTGAAGTCATTCAAAGCAAAATCAGCAAATAAACAAAAAACTTCCAATACAAAAATGAACAGAAGACTAGGAAAGACATTTACATACACACATCACACACAGTGATATGAATTGACTTTTAAACATATTCAAAGATTTTGTTCTAATTCATGGAGTTAAAGTATCATTGTAAATATAACAAGTAGCATTTAAGTTCCTGCACCATGTGAATAAAGTTTAGTTGTTTCTTTGAGCATTTCTTTGGTGACAGAAATTAATGATATTCATTTCAGAGTACTATTTAATATCTTTTATATTTATTGTTTATAGATAGCTATATAGTTTTTTTATAATTAACAAATATAAGCCGGGCTCGGTGGCTCAGCCTGTAATCCCACGCCTTAGGAAGCTGAGGTGAGTGGATTGCCTGAGCCCGCGGGTTCGAGACCCGCCTGGGCAACTTGGTGAGCCCTCATCTCTACAATTAAATTTTAAAAATTAGCGGGCATGGTAGCGCGTGCCTGTAGTTCCAGCTACTGGAAGGCTGAGGCGGAAGGATCGGAGCACAGCAGGTAGAGACTGCGGTGGCTGGGAGCGGCCACTGCACTTCAGTCTGGGCGACAGAGTGAAACTCCAACTCAAAAACAACAACAACAACAACAAAACAAATATAAAAATACATGAAAAAAATTGAGTCAAAGAGAAAGAATAAAGTCTCATGAAGCCCATGTATTTTACTCTATACAGAGAGACTCTCCACATTGACCTCGTTCATATAAAGTACAATTACCTGTCTTTCTGCCCTACTTCATTTTATCTCTAATTCTTCATCTAAAGATACAACAGTGCCTCTTGAAACAGAGCAGGATGGGCGCAGTGGCTCAGCCTGTATCCCAGCACTTTGGGAGGCTGAGGCGAGAGGATTGACTGAGCCCGGGGATTTGAGACAACCTGGGCAACTTGGAGAGACCTTGTCTCTACAATAAATCACAAAAACTGGCCGGGCATGATGGCGTATGTCTGTAGTTCCAGGTACTTGGAAAGCTGAGGCGGAAGGATCACCTAAGCCCAGCAGGTCGAGACTGCGGTGGTGGTGAACGTGTCACTGCACTCCATCCTGGGCGACAAAGAGTGAGACTCTGACTTAAAAAAAAAAAAAAAACAGAAAGAAAGAATGAAGCAGAGCAAATTATCTTCTTAGCCAGAGTGATTTAAGGATTTCTAGCCTCAGTACATTCATGCAGAGTTATCTAGTGTGTGCACTGCACAAAGACACCGGCTGCAGAAGTGAGTGGGTACACTCTGCTTATGATGCTGCGAGAAGCTGTTTCACTGACAAAGGATTTGTTTGTTTGTTTGTTTTGTTATCTTCTGGACAAAAAGGCTTCATTTGCTATTAAGTTTGTGGTGGCAGAACTCCACTGCCCATAAGGGTCACGTTTTTCTAATCACACAAAATACAAGATAGTCGTGGCCCTGCTTCTAGTTTAACTAGCCCATCTTACCTGACTCTATGTAGCTCTTTCAGTTACCACTTTGATTCTGAGATTTTGCTTCCATGTTGTATTTGGATCCATAAACAAAGTCTATGCCCTGCACCTTTACATCAACATCTTCACTACAACAACATCAGAACCCCTGTTTCTTCAGAGGTGAATTATTTTCTTTCTCTGAGGTTTCATGAATTGTGGTGTTCTAGTTCTGAATTAGTCCCCTGTATCTGTTCCCTGTTACCTGATGACAAGCTTCACATATATCATCAATTTCTCTGTTAATATCTCTTCATTTTGCTTGTTGCTCAGCACCCCGGGGCAATGTTCCTGTCTCTTGCCAACACCAGGCTCTTCGTGACATCTACTTTTACTCTGAAACATCCTGTTCTGTCATAATTCACTCTGGACACCAAGCTTCACTTGACTATTTGGGCTTTTATTGTCAATTACTGCATCTTTCCTCAAGAATGTATGACCTGTAACAAACGTATGTTTAATATACGCAAATTCTCAAACATTGATGAGTATATCAGTATTTTATATTAAAAGAATTCTGTATCTGAAAGTCTCATTAGAAGAATACTAATAATATCAAGAAGAAAGGGATCCTCTCAGGGAACATTTCAGATCTATTCCTGAAAACAGAAGCTACAATGTGATAAAAAAAAAAATTTCCACACACTTCAGAATGGCTCCATTTTCTCAGTAGACTGATTTACCCCAAAATTTAATTATATGAAAAGGAAAGGTAAATAAATATATAAAATATAATGAGGTATTAGGAGAGTGATAGGTTTCATATTTTGGGGGAATATTGGGATTTTATAAAGGAAATGTGGCTTGATGCCTAACTTGGGCAATATGTGTGAATCCTTCAAGAAGGAAATAGAAGGAATTCTAGAGCTAGTAACAGAAAAAGGTTTGAGAGAGCTTTGTTTCAGAAGAAACTTTGAGATTTCCAGTATAGTAGAAGAGTTAAAGACAATAGTGAAGCCGGGCTCGGTGGCTCAGCCTGTAATCCCGTGCCTTGGGAGGCTGAGGTGAGTGGATTGCCCGAGCCCGCGGGTTCGAGACATGCCTGGGCAACTTGGCGAGACCTCATCTCTACAATAAGTCAAAAATCAGCCGGGCGTGTTAGCGCGCGCCTGTAGTTCCAGCTACTTGGAAGGCTGAGGTGGAAGAATTGCCGGAGCCCAGCAGGTCGACGCTGCAGTGGCCAGGAGCGGCCACTGCACTCCAGTCTGGGCAACAGAGTGAGACTCCAACTCAAAAAAAAAGAAAAAAGACAATAGTGAGAGAAGATAACAAGAAGTAAAGCTGCAGCCTTTAGATTTTATCATCAGGCAGTGAAGAACCATCAAAAACATTTGGTTTTTAGCTTGTTTTATTTAAATTTTTTATTTTAACTATGTGGGGTACAATTCAGGATTAGGTATACAAATGTTCATTATGCTGGTACCATTATTGATAAAGTATGCCTCCCCGTCCCCTGGTAGTTTCCCACTACTACCATTCCCTTTCTTATAGTATTACAATAGTTGATCAAGGTCCGCGTATGAGTGAGACCATGTGATACTCAGATCTTTGTTTCTGTGATAGCTCACTCAGTATTATAGCCTCTAAGTCCATCTAAGTTGCTGTGAAGTTCATAATTTTGTCCTTTTTATGGCTGCATAATATTCCATTGTGTATATGTACCACATGTTTTTTATCCAGTCATCTGTCGATGGGCAGCACAGTTGGTTACATGTTTTTGCTATTGTGAATAATGCTGCGATAAACATGTGTGTGAAGGTATCTTTTCCATAGAGTGATTTGAGTTCCTCTGGGTATATTCCCAGTAGGGGGGTTGCGGGGTCGTATGGAAGGTCGATTCTTAGATCTTTTAGGAATCACCACGCTGTTTTCCACAGAGGCTGTACTAGTTTCCACTCCCACCTACTGTGCAGAAGGGTTCCCTTTTTGCTGAATCCTCTCCTACATCTGTTGTTTTTTGAGTTATTAATGGTGGTCATCCTGACTGGAGTTAGGTGGTATCTCAGTGTGGTTTTAATTTGCATTTCTCTGATGACTAGTGAAGCTGAGCATTTGAACAAAGGAGTGGAAGTTTGGGTTTGCATTTTTGTCTACAAAAGAGAGAATATATTTTGAGGATCAAAAATATTTCACAGATGTATCATATTGACTCCATGCAATAATTGAAGGATTTGGTGGGCTCATGTTGTCAATATCACCATAGTGTCAACAATGTTCCTGTCTTTGAACCTGGGTAGATGGCCCTTTCACCGTCTAAGTGAGGTAAGCAGTTGAGCTCCAGGGTGCTCAGTTGACTGGTATAAGGCCATAAATAAGGGCAGAAGCAAAGCCTGGCCCAGAGTCCAGACCTATGGAGACAAAAGTCAGTGTTATTTTGACTAGCATATGTGTTGACAAAAAGATGCCAACTCTTCAAATTATTTTAAAGTTGTTTATTCCAAACCAAACTTGAGTACCTAGACCTGTGTGGCGTATATCCCCAGGAGGTCCTGAAAACCTGTGCCTACCACGGTGATTAAATGGTAGCTTGGTTATATATAATTAAAGGGTGGCAGAAATTACAAAATCCATAAACCAATACATGTGAGATTTTCATTGGTTTGGCCAGGGAAGGAGGGGTGTTTCAAGTGGGGGCTAGCAGGTCATAGGTGAATTCTTGGCTTGTAATTTGCAGTTTCTATCTAAGAAATTTTGGATATCAGTAGAGGAGATGCTTTGTTAAGATAAGGAGTCAGAAAACTTCAAGTTTGTTGATATGTGACAGACTTCAGAGAAAATAGGTAAATGTCTTAACAATGTTCCCAGAGTTTGGGAGTGCCCAAGAGACAGTTTTGCAGGTCCATAAAATAATTTGATTTTCTTCTTTTTTATGTGATGTTATGCCAGAGTTATGTTGGAAAACAGACTTTAGTATATAAGATAATAGGATAATAAAACCCTGTCTGGTGAGTCCTTATCAGACATGACTCCCTAAGCCTCTTCATTACGAACTTGGACAAGAGAAATCAAAGGTCTGGTTTAGTCCTCGTATATAAGAATTTTAACTTATGAATGGTAATAGTGAGTAATTTTGTTGCAAAGTCACTTTTATTACAGTTATCACAGACGGATAATAAACACATTTATTCTAAACAACTAATTGTTAAGTACTTTCAATAGCATGAAAGAGTTATATTCAGAGGTTACACAAAGAGAACAATCTCATAAATTCATGTTCCAAAACAACAAAGGTCACAGTACTTACTTGAATGGTTCTTTAGCTTTTAGCTATACAGCTGAATTACAGTTGATTTTCACAATTCAGAGGAGTTCTTCACAATAGAAAGAATATAAAACTAGCTTTCACAGTGCCCTGGGTTATCTTCCTCATTTTTATGCCCTGGGGAAAAAAAAAAAGCAGTTTTTTGACTAGTGACACCATGGAAATAACTCCAGTGGGAATATATGATTGCCATTTATTTAGTAGAAATTAGATTCATATAATACACTTTATTTTTTAAAACAATCCAGATGTCAATTGAGTGTATTCTGTGAAAGTCAAGATGAGGTCCGCTTAAACCCCGGAAGAATTATCTATGGAAGTTCGGAGCCTTTTCCAAGATTTGTACAATTCCCTGGTAGACTTAACTGCTTTGTGATTGCTTTTGTGAATGCTTTCTCTGCTCCTCACAGTGCAATCCAGATACTAAGCTTGACTTCTTTCTCAAATTAAAGACATAGTCATGAAAGCACTAATGCAATTCATTTATATAAATAGACTGAATGTAATGGACAGTAGGAGGGGAGGTAGGTTTACATTGCAAAGTTGTAGTCACACCTGAACATTAGACATAACTCATCATTTAATATCTTTCAGCTATCACACCACTGAGGAAAGTTTACTGGTCTTTTTAGCTTCACATTATTTTACTTGCTCATTTTCTTTCCCTAGTCTCTTTACTTCTTTCTTTAGTTTTCCCCATCCTCTTGGGGCAAGGCAAATATTCTTATCACAGTCAACAGCTGTTAATGATTTCCTGTTTCCTGGGAATCCATAGCTTCAGGCTGATGCCTACTTCCCCAAAAGAAATTCTTCCTTTTTTTTAACTTTTAATTTTTTTATTTTAAAGATGTGGGGTACAATTCAAGGTTAGGTATACAAATGTTCATTATGCAGGTACCCTTGTAAAAGAAATTCTTTCTATCAAATTTCTAAATGGTCTGCCAGTGCTAGCTGTTAATAAAATGTTTACTTTCTTAAATAACGTATCTGTGCTTATGATTGAGGCTGTGGTGGCTGTGAATATGCCACTGCAGTTCAGCCAGGGTGACAGAGCGAGACTCCTACTATAATCAAATAAATAAATAAATAAAAGCTGAGTTTATTTCCTACTTCAGTAAAGACCACCAACTGAAGAGATAATCCTAGTCTAGGAAAGGGGAGGTGAATATTTATAGAGATTGGGAGTCTGGACTTAAGTAGTTTGAGGCAGGTCTTTTATTGAAGGGATGTCATCTAGATTAGGCAAAGTATGTCATATAATAATTTAAGATTGGTAGACATAATGAGAAGTCTTCAGGTTAATTGTTGAGTAGGCAGTTTGTCCAGTTAAGCGATATGTGTTATATATCATATCATATCATATCATATCATTAGTTCTGTGTAGCAGACTGTTTACACACATGAGCAACCTGTCCTCCTAAGAAGGGGACTGTTTGAGAGGTTTATTGCATGAATACATTTATTTTCTGGCAGTTCTTGAAGCATGAAATGAAGTTATTTATGAGTTCATAGCCTTATCTTAGTCCTGATAAGTAATCTATATAGTTGCAGGAGGTCTCGGTATCAAGTGAGATGATCCATATAAAACACATAGGGCAATGCCTGCTACATAATCAAGGGATCAGTAAATATTAACCACTCGTTCCTGCCTTTATTATTATGATGCTTTTAAAATCAGGGCTTGATAGGTGGAGGACATTGCCTAATCCTGACTGAGGATTGCAAAATTTGGTACTTTGACACACCTGCAGGGTGGGGCAAGTAGAGGAGGCCAGCCCCAGTTTTGGTTAGCAGGAGGGCGTACAAGTTGGCAGATAACCCATGGATGTTCATGAGCAGGCAAGAAGCAGAGATCTCAGCAGGCACACAGAACATGCTACTCTGGGTTCTTCCAGCAGGAAATATTAAAGGTTAAGGCAAGTAAGCAAGAATATCTAACCACAGGTGGCTTTAGCCAGCCAGAACATTTTGGGGTTTGGGGCAATATATTATTTAAAAGGACCGAAAGGGAAGGAGACAGGACCTTTATTCCACACTGCTATACTGGACAGAGCTTTTTTTTTTTTGGCCACCAGATCAATTACTCAAACTGCATTTGAAATGGGGAATAAAATGGAAGCTTGGCCACAAGAACAAAGGATAAAAGACAAGTTATTAGAATCCTGGCAATGATCAGAATCCTACCAGCAGTAAGGTTGACCCAAATAATTTTAGAGATCTTATCTATAACATTCTATGTAATGTTTCATGTTATGAGTAGTACAATAATAAATTATATTTATATCATTTGTCTATAATTTTATCTGTTTTTCTCAAAACTCCTGTGATACAGATATGGCAGTTTTATTCCAATTTAGGTGATGACAGAACTGAAGCTTAGGGAGTTTATTCACAAATCCTAAATAGCAGAATGGAATGGCAATGGTAGGTTTTCCAGACACAGATGTTGCTCCAATGTGTCCAAATGGTCATTATGTCATGCAGGTTTGAGAGGAACATGTTATAATAGAATGTTTTGCAAACTCATCTCCTTATGTTCCCTCCCTTCCTTATCCTTTATTCATTTATTTGCCCTGGCTCTAGAAATTAACAAAATCAATAGAAAATATGGGGGAAAGTTGTAAAATACTGTAGTTTTACATTTCCATTTCAGATTATAGTAATGCAGATATATGCTTGGCCAGTAGGTAATCTGATAATTCAAACAATACCCTCCCTTATTGTGAAGGTTTTAGTTGTTCAACTCCTTGTTAAAAAATTTTTGTGGCATGCTGAATGTTAGAGAGGCAGAGAGGCGGAGATAAAGAAGATGAGCCCCCTTCTTTATTTTTAAGAATCCCCTAGTCTATTTGCTTGGACAGATTTATTGTGAAAGCCTATAAAAAATAGAAAGATTGAAGCAAATGCAAGATACAAGAACAGGGAAGGGGGCTCAATAGCCTATTGTGGGATAAGAGAAGAAGAGAGAAAGAAATTCTCTGGCTTCCTGTTCTTATTTTCTCTAGAGCAGCTGTGTCCCACCTGAGATGACCATGGCATATTTCAAACCAAAGCTAAAAAGTAAGGAAGTCCTAAAATAGTACCCCACCAGTGACCCTCTCTCTCCATCCTCACCAATACTTGGAGGAAAACAGAAGGAGTAAGGAATGGATCTGATAGCAAATAGACCAAGAATGAATACAGCATCTACCTAGATTGTAAAATGAAGGTGTTTAGGGCAGATTAATACAAATCTGATTTTTAAAAACTGGAAGTGCTTATGTAATTATGACATAAGAACTTATTTTTGGAAGGTTTGACACACTGTAAATATAAATCAACATACAGAAACCCATGCAACATTTAATGTTTCATTTTACTTGAGACTCCAAGCTGTTTGGTTATTATGAAAGAACTGCTTTCTAGTTTGTTTGTTTTTTCTTGCATGGATGCATTTGAGAGTGATGAAATTTCTGTCTGTAAACATGAATGTGAATGATTGGGAAACAGAAATCATACATAATTCTGTAATTTTTATAACTCTTAAAAATATATAGAGGACCATATTTTAATTACTGTTATTAATTTTCTTTGATTGAGACAGTAAAAGGTAACCACTGACTCACTGAGCAGCAATCCAACAAGTCATGCAATCTCTATAGTGTTGACAGTTTTTGTTTGGAGTCCTAAATGGATTGTGTCTAACTAAACCACTGTGTAATCATGGATCCTTTGTGATTTCAAATTCTCATGTTATAGTCATTTTTTCTTTCTTTGATGTGGCATGTTGTGTTGAGTAGCTTCTCTGAAAACATCAGTATGGTTTTGAAAGGATAAAATCAAATTGTAACAGTTTATGCTTCTATAATGTGCACATTGCCAAGAGGAAAGATGATAAATTAGGTATATTATCACACAGTATTTCCATGTACAGACATTGGAAATATGATTCTACCCCCATATTCTCTCCAAAGTAGAGCAGCTGAATTTAGTTTTCATATAGTTATAAGCAACAGCTAATAGACAGAAGATTCAAATAGCATAGGGTATATATAGATGACAGAAGAGATTGTAAATAAAACGGAGAAGACTTTTTGACTTTCCATGCTTACAATTATAGAAAATATTGTCTGATTTTCATCTAACATAAACATTAAAAAGATGCATATTATTTTATTTTACTTTATTTCATTTTGGTTTTGAGTTGGAGTTTCACGCTTGTCACCCAGGCTGCAGTGCAGTGGCATGCTCATAGCCACTGCAACCTCGACCTGCTAGGCTTAGGCGATCCTTCCACCTCAGCCTTCCAAGTAGCTGGAAATACAGACACTCTCCACCATGCCTGGCTATTTTTTGTGATTTATTGTAGAGACGAGGTCTCACCAAGTTGCCCACGCTTGTCTTGAACCCCTGGACTCAGGCAATCTCCTCCCAAAGTGCTGGAATTATAGGCTGAGCCAACTGCGCCCAGCTGAAATGCATCTTATTTTAAAATGTTATCTTAAACCAAAAAGTTTTACATACTAAAAATTTATTTTTATGTTAAATAACTTTAGGTAACACTTATTTTTTGCTACACATTCAAATTCCTACGGAAGATTTTTTAAAAAATCTTATTATGTATGGTCATACCCAGACCCTTGAATCAGAATCTTTGTGAAACCCACACTAGTATTTTTTAATCTCTTGAGATAATTCCAACATGCAGTTAAGATGTAAAGCCACAGGTATATTATTCCAGAATTAAAAGGAAATAAACTTTTACTTCCTTGCAAGTATTGTAAATTCAGCATGTCAATATAGCGTTTTTATGAAATGCTGCTGTAAAGCATGTGATTTCACTGGAATACCAGATTTGGGGCATTTGATTTAGACATCAAATATTCCTTTCAAATTGATGAAAATTGCTGTTGCCATCTGCCACTTTTACTCTCAAAGTTAATTATGTATACATTGTACTCTGCCATAATGCTAATTTTTGCCAATACTATGTAGATGCTTATTTAAAGAAAGCAAATACTGTCTTCCTCAGACATGCTGCTAAAAGAGTATTTGGTCTAGATATAAATAATTTTAATAACAGCTATTTTCTATGTTAGTTTTAATGAAATGTTCTTAGAGAAATGGCCAAGTCCTTATACAAATATATAGTAATATATATTTGAATGTAAGATTAAGATATGCTTTATATATTTTATTTTTTCTAGTTTTTCCAAATTAAATTTTTTCCAATGAATGTAATTTAAAACTTTTGATATAGCAAATAAAATGATAACAGACTTCATTACTATTATTATTACCAAATACTATATTACTATTTGTATTATGTTATTATTACTTTATTATTCAGAGCATTAAAATAGCCATGTGACTTGAGACTTTGATTCTGTGAAATAAAGATTTGAATTAGTAAACTTCGAAAGTTCTTTTGATTCTACCATTTGGTGACTGAGCTTTACTCTGCAGGGTAAACCAAACAATGTCTATGACACATTTTAGATAAGACATTTGAGGTTACCTACTTTAATCTTATTATGTAAAAGATATAAAAACAGATAAAAAGCTCAAATTGTTATTTTCGTATCACAAAGAATAAGTCGTTTGTCATATATCTGGGAAAACAGATTATTAGCCAACTTCCACCTACTTATTTTAAGTACTTCCATTTCCATCATATAATTTTTTGTTTTGTTTTGAATTTTTCCTAGAAAAATCTGTGGGTTAAAAACTCTGCCAGCTTAGATAATAAAGCTATTTTTTTTTAAGTATACAATACTTCAAGTGCTTATTCTTGGCTAAACAAAAAAGTTATTGTATTCACCAGTTCAGAAATGTACATCTTTTTTCATTTTATATGTCTGAAATCAAGAAGAGTTTTACAGTCTATGGTTAGTTAGAATCATCATCTATTGTTATGGAGGCAATATTTCTTAATTTCGTCTAAATAAGGTCATAACTGTTCTTGTTAGTCATTGCTTCAACTAGGTTATGTATACTTTTTATACTGCATATGGTGCATTTAATTGACATTCAGCATTTCTTCAGAAGCATTACATTATGATTTGGTATTACAACAAGAAATATTATCTAAAAAACATCAGGTAAGGAAATAGCAGAAAGAATTAAATTTTATAGTAATCCATATTGGAGATGCTTAAAAAACAAACAAAAGAGTTAATTTCAGCTGGGCTCGGTGGCTCATCCCGTAATCCGGCGCTTTGGGAGACTGAGGTGAGTGGATTGCCTGAGCCCGCGGGTTCAAGACCCGCCTGGGCAACTTGGCGAGACCTCATCTCTACAATAAATCAAAAAATTAGCCGGGTGTGGTAGTGCACGCCTGTAGTTCCAGCTACTTGGAAGGCTGAGGCGGAAGGATCGCCAGAGCCCAGCAGGTTGAGGCTT
>CAUYQG010005561.1:0-57722 GCA_963574415.1 Tarsius wallacei
ATTATCAATAACTCAAAAAATAACAGTTGCTGGAGAGGGTGTCGTGAAAAGGGAACACTTCTACACTATTGGTGGGAGTGTAAACTAGTGCAACCTCTGTGGAAAGCAGTGTGGCAATTCCTAAAAGCTCTAAATATCAACCTCCCATATGACCCCGCAATTCTCTACTGGGAATATACCCTGAAGAACTCCTCTACTGGGAATATACCCTGAAGAACTCAAATGACTCTATAAAAAAGATACCTGCACATGTATGTTTATCGCAGCATTATTCACAATAGCAAGAACCTGGAAGCAACCATGCTGTCCATCAAGAGGACTGGATTAAAAAAATGTGGTACATATATACAATGGAATACTACGCAGCCATAAAACAGAACAAAACCATGAATTTTGCAGCAACCTGGATGGAACTAGAGTCTATAATACTGAGTGACCTCTCACAGAAACAAAGAACTGAGTATCACATGTTCTCACTCATACAGTAGACCTTGATCATCCAACGTATTACCATAAGAAAATGACTGATAGTGGTGGGTAACTATGGGGGGGAGGGGTAGGAAGATGGGATTAATGGTAGTAAATATCTGTCTGGGGATGGGTAGACACCTTTTATCAACAAGGGTGCCTGAATGAAGCATATTTGTATACCGAATCCTTGACTGTACCCTACAATATCATAATAAAAAAGAACAAAATCATGAATTTCACAGCAACTTGGATGGAACTAGAATCTATAATACTGAGTGACCTCTCACAGAAACAAAGATCTGAGTATCACATGATCTCACTCATATAGTGAACTTTGAACATCCAATATAATACTATAAGAAAATGACTGACAGAGATGGGAAACTGTGGGAGGGGAGGGGAAGGGAGATGGGATTAATGGTAGTCAATATCTGTCTGGGGATGGGAAGACACCTCTTGTCAACAAGGGTGCCTGAACAAAGCATATTTGTATACCGAATCCTTGACTGTACCCTACAATATCATAATAAAAAATACTGATTATTAAAAAAAAAAAAAGATCCTTCATACCCTTTTTTCATAGGGCTGTGCACAGCCGTAAGTAGTCACGGGGCCTCCATTGCTAATACGGATTTTCCTGGGGCCTGAGCAAATGTTAATTTGGTTTTCAGGATACTCTTTTTCAGAATCATACATCATCTCTGGATAAGTGTCGCTCTCTCAAAAACAAGATCAGGAAAGAGAGAAGACTTGTCTAAAACCAGGGCTTAGCCAAGGAAGAATGGCTGAATAGTAAGATGGAGTAAATATTCCAAATGAAATATTCATAGATGCAGGAAATAGGATCTGTGCCTAATAAAATGATCGTGCTAGGCTTCAGGGCCCCCTGCACCACTCTGCAAATTCTGCCCCCATCACCCCTCCCTGGTGAGCATTAAAATATATAATTAATGCTCATTGTTAATAATACATTTCTAATTTCCAGTTGAAAAATATAGCTTTTCCCTCTCTTAGAGAATCACCTATATTTTGTCATTAACATTTTGTCATAAGAGACAGGAATGATTTAAATGAACAATAAATTGACAGGCAAGCTGCTGCTTTGGGCTTTGGCCAAACTCTTTGGGGAAGGAATTCATTTATCACCTGGGACTTACTGTGGTTCTTCTGCTGATTTATGTGGAAGGGAATGAGGAAGAGAGTCCCGTGGAAGGGTCTTGGGGCCCTGGGGCATCATAATAATAGAGTACCTGGACAACCAGCAGTCAGAGTCAGAGCAACTCCAACTGAGAGAGGGATAAAATTTCTGATTTTGGGTCTAGCTCCTGATAACATCTGGCTCAAGAATTCTATATTGTATACTTCCATTTGGATATCCCACTAACACAGGAAACGCAACATAACCCCCACTGAACTCTCACTTCAAATATGCTTTCTTCTTTTACCAGCTTTCTCAAACCAGGAACCTGGAGGTCAACCAATGACACCTCCTGCTTCTTGCCTCTGACATCCAGATAATCACAATTCTTTTCAAGGCACTTCCTTCTCCATTAACTCACTGGGTCTCCATGAAATCCATCAGATGCAGGATTTTTATCTCTTCCTTTGAATTTAAGACACTGAGGAACTCACCCGTAACCATGCTGGTAATGAATGACTGCAGGATTGAGTCAGGTGTGCTTAATCAATGGTCCAGTATATCACCTTGGACCAGGAACCTGTTTTCTTCTTTATCTCTCACTTCTTTTATGCCCAGCAAGGCTTTCTGGTTCCTCATGGTTGCTCAACCTTCCCTGCTGTGAGAAATTCTACTCTCCCAGGGAAAAGAAGACTAAGATAATGTTGTTGTTATTGTTTTTTTAAACTCGGTTTCCATCAAAACTTGTCTGTCTTATGTCCCAATTCTCTAAGTATCTTCTTTGAATTGGTTAATGTGAGAATTTAATGAAGATGACAGCAATTCAATGAATTAATTACCTTTCCTAGGTAACATTTTTATAATGACATCTGCTCATACCTCAAACCGAAGTGACTCTAGGTATTGAATCTTCACTCCTGCTTGGGGAGTAAGATGGTCTTGAGAGTGTGGCTGGTGCAGATCTGGTTAGAGAATTTGATTAAGACTTTTCTTAGCCACGTCAGGAATATTAGAATCTTTCATGCTGCACTTTAGAGGAAAACGAGGAATGATAATTGATAATGACTTCAGGACCCTCTGTGGTGGACTACTTTGTTGCATAATACATATCCTTACACTAATTCCATTTGGGCTGCACACAAAGTCTGTTTTGTGGGAGTTTTTAAAAAATTGGTGCAGAACCTGATTCGGAGTAGCTAAGGAACTGCCCAGCAAGTGCATGGCAGGACATGGGCCAGAATCCAGTTATTTGGTTATACCATATTGCATGGGGGCAGGGATTTAGAGATTTGGGGCACTGAATAAGAGGTCTCAGAGATGAACAGTAAAGCTGGCACTCTTGGCTTAGACTCAGGCACACCTAGTTACAAATGCCACCGGTGGCACAGCACGTGAGCTATGAGATAGTGGGACAAGATAATTAATCTCACAGCCTTCTGTCTTTATCTGTAAAGTTGAGATAATGACACCAATAATTCTCCTTATTTTTAACCTCGCAAGTGCTTAAGGACCCCCAATTAGTGAAGCTATGAAAATACTGTGCAAACTGTGAGATGCCGTGCAGATGTCTGGGTGCAAAAATGTAATTAGAGAAATTGTATTTTTTCACATGGAGCAGCACATGTTTGTAGGCATTTTACAGCATTGAAGAAGAGGACGGGAAAATAAGGACTTTTTTTAGGGGTTTGAAGTTGTGTCTATTAAAGTTCTTTGGCTGTAAGTAACAGAAACCAAGTCTAAGAAAAAATGGCAGTTTATAGGAAAATGTGGGGGCATCTCAGGATATGTGTCTGGTGATTATTTGAGAATTAAATGGACAAAAGCTAAGGTAAGGTCAGAAGGACCAGCGATGGTGTGTTGACAAAGATTGGTGGATCAGTGGCTTCTTTTCCTCAGGATGTCAGTTCCTGGGCATTCATATTTCCATTCTTCTTCTCAATATGACCCAAGTATTATTTTTGACTTTGTCTCCAGCCTGGGTCAGGAATGGTTTTCTCATCTAGGAGTATGCATGAGACATATGGTTTCATAACTCCTTTCAGACTTAACTCCCCTTCATAGATTCATGTCCCAAGCTGGGAATTTTTCTGCAGGGAACGTTTACTTCTGAAACATGATTGAACTTTTCCAATGGGTCTGAGCTCTCTCTGCCTTGAAAAGACTGACGGACCTGCCTAGCATCCCTGTCCTTTTCATGGACCTCCCTGGCTCTTTCTCTGTTGAGTGGCCCCATCTCCTAAATAGACTGATCTGGCCCTCTCACTCTGAGGTTCTGTCCTCTAAATGGACTGAGATGCCCTTTAAAGTCCTTCTTCTCTAAATTAACTGACTATCCCTCCAAAGGTCTGTACCCCAACTGCTTGTACTGTTTTAGCAGTCAGAATGGCTTAGACCCTCTACCCGTTAAGTGGAGGGTTCCGACACTCAAGATAATCTCTGAGACTAGCCATGTCGAGTACTCTCAAAGTCAGAAGCACATTTCCAGAGGTCTATCCGCTCTATCGTGAAGCACCCATCTCTAGAAGCAAAACTGCCCTAAACTGGGTGAAGGGGCTTTGTTTCCTGAAGATGGTGACTTATTTCAGATGCGCTATTCTCTAAAGAGAGTTGCAGGATGGAAAACTGTCTTGTTTTGTTTTTGTTTTTGTTTTAAGTCAAAGCTTATTCATGTGGATTTCTTTTCTTCTCTGAAACCTCCGTGAGGCAGCTTCTGTTTGGGGCTGTGTTGTATACACTCTTGTGGTTCTGTTGTGTGGGTCCACTCAGTGGCTGCATGTTTTCTGATGTCTGCTCTTTCACGATGTTATGCGGAAATTAACGTGTTTGGACTCAATCGCTGCTATTCCCAATTGCCCTTCTTCTGGAGGAAACTAGGCCTTGGATGTAAGTTATGGCGGTGGAGCCAAAGATCTGTTTCCCTCTGTACTGATGAGATGAGAAACATGAAACATGACCTGGTGTGCTGGGGATGGTGCTATACATGACTATACTTTCAAAGGGCCTTTTGGGGATGAGCTAATAAAGGGGTTGACAATTAAGGCTCTCAGGGAAGCAGGCTGTGTTTTTATCCACTGGTGTTTAAGATGACCAGAACCACCCAAGCCGTTATTTCTTGCTGGCTGCCAAAGTGAGCCAAAAACACAAGCAGATCTTATAGTCCAAGGTCTCCCATTGGTGCCCCCAAACCTGCAGGATCTTCAGAAACTCAGTGGAGGTGCTCCTGGGGTAGGGAGAGCTTGTGTTTTGGGTGCTAGTGGCTTGGGTCTCAGGTCCCCATTCCCCTCTTTATCTAGAGATATTAACTTTCTCTGTGTTAAATACGGAGTTCTGTATCTCTTATTTTGGGAGAATCTTATGTCAGGTTTATAGCCACAGAAACAGACTAGCTTATTTAGGCACAAAGGGAATTAAGTAAAGAGAAATGAGGGAGCACAGAAAGTTAAGGGGAAACTGGACAACCAGGCTTCAGGAAGGCAGAACCTGGGACAGCTCCGGGATCCAGGTAGCAGGAACAAATCAACCTACTTTTCAGGGAGCCAAGGTTGGGCTCCAGTGGTTTAGGAACTTTGTGTTAGGAATTGGTCTGGGAATTTGTGTTCAAATCTCCAGGCACGAAGGTGTGATTAGCTTACATTAGAAGTATAACTGGATTGGATAACTGGCTACTTCTGAAAATGATGGATTTTAAAATTAAGGTAGTGTATTGACACTTGTGATGAGACCATATTGAAAGCTGCTAAAAGAATCAGGGCCTTGAGATGCATGGAAAATGACCAAATTATGGCATCGCATTTTTGTGCTTATTTTCTAGCGACAAACAACTAAGTCTCTGCCTCCTTTCTTCATCTCACCTTCTACCCACCTCACTACTAGATTATAGCTAGGCCTTCTCATGGCTGGAATCAGGAATCCACACTGTGCCCAGGGGACAGTGAAAGTGCCTTGACTGAGATTCCCACCAACATGGTGTAGGAGGAGGGCTTGCTAAAGGAAGATTGAGATGATATGGCCAGAGGATGTGGCCATGAGTGCTGGGTGGGGACAAACAGCCACCTGGACAGCAGCAATGATGTCATGCACAAAAGAATTTTCCGCTGAGACAAAGCTCAAAGACCACTGGTCTGAGTATTCATGCCAGATATTTCAGGCAAACCAATGGTGTAGGTCAGTGGTTTTATTTACTTTATTTTTCAAGTTGTGGGGTACAAGTGAGGATTTACTACAGCAGTAAGTTGCATGTAGGCTTCTAGCAGGCCATCTCTCCCCATTGTCATGGACCTGGTATTCCCGTGTGTTGCCACATGCCCCCCTCGGTTCTCCCTCCCTCCCTTCCCCACACCAGCAGTGTCCAGAATCTGCTGATCCCACCCTTGTGCTCATGTGACCAGTTGTCATGGCCTCCTTATGAGTGAGAACATGTGGTATTCAGTTTTTTGTTTTTGTGATAGTTCACTTAGTATCTTAGATACTAAGTTTAGAACTTAGTTCAACATCCATGTTGCTGCAGTGGCCCTGATTTTGCTCTTCTTTTTTTTGCTTTTCTTAAGAGTTGTGTAATATTCCATCACGTATCTATATTACATTCTCTTTATCCAGTCCACTTTCAACAGGCATCTGGGTTGGTTCTGTGTTTTTTCTGTTGTGAATAGTGCTGAAATGAACATACACATACAGTGTCTTTTGGTAGAGTAATTTATGTTCCTCTGGGTGTATTCCCAGAAGAGGGATTGCTGGACTGTATAGAAGCTCAGTTTTTAATTCTTTGAGAAATCGCCACGTTGCTTTCCACAAAGGTTGAACTAGCTTATATTCCCACTAACAGGGTAGAAGTGTTCCCTTTTCTCCACATAGACCAGAGGTTCTTAACGTGTGACCCCTGATTCAGCACCATCAGCATCACCTGGAAACTTGTTAGAAGAAGAAATTTTGGGGTCCCACCCAGAGCTTTTGAATCAGAAATTTGGGAGTGGGGCCCAGCGCTCCATATTTGAATAAGCCCTACCTGGGATTCTGATGTACAATAAACTTTGAAAACCATTGATCTAGTCAGTCACTCAGAATGCTAAGCACATGTTCAGAAACTCCTTTGTTCCTCCACTTCCAATACTATATGTTTTCTTTTTCATTCGATTATGTATTTTGGAGTTGTGGGGTACAAGTAAAGATTTGCTACATAAGTAGGCTGCATGCAGGTGAAGTTTGGGCTTCTAGCTAGCCCCTAGTAGTGGACCAGGTACCCACTGTGTTGTCACATGCCCCCCTTCCTCCCCTACCAGCATCCAGTGTCTGCTGACGTCACCCTTGTGCTAATGTGACTAGTGTTCAGGGCTCGCTTATGAGTGAGAGCATGCAGTATTCAGTTCTTTGTTTCTGTGATAGTTCACTTAGTATCCTGGTCTTTAGCTGCATCCAAATTGCTGTGAAGGCCATGATTTTGTTCTTTTTGATGGCTGCATAATACTGCATGGTGTATATGTACCACATTTTCCTTATCCAGTCCGTTCCTGATGAGCAACGTTCCAAGGAACAACGTTCCAATTGTTTTGTGGAGCCAAGAATGCTGAACCAGTGGTGGGGTGGGGGCGGGGGTGGGGGGGAGACTAAGAAAATGTAAATATAGGCTTCCACATTTCAAGACCTGTATCTATATTTTCTTAGTGCCCCCTGCCCCAATGGTTCTGCATTCTTGGCTCCACAAAACTGTTGAAACTCCTTGGAATGTAACGCTCTTCCTAACCTCACGTGCATTTACAGGATCAGTTCTCCTGTAAGACTTCTATATGAAGCTTACCCCATTTGCCCCAGAAACATCTTGTTATCTGGGATGGAGGGAATAGCATAATATCCCAGCTTCCAAATAATTTTATTTTCATCAGAAAAGAGAAATGTAGGCATAGACTTGGGAATTCAGAGGGTTTCAGGAGTTGCTTTGACAGGATTCATTTGCAAAGTACTACCAGATCACTAGGCTAGATGACTTAGAGAATGCTAACAGTTCTCTTTGCAGCTAAAGTTCTAAGAACTTTTAATAAGAGAGAGAGAATTGAGAATCTCCAAGAAGGAAATAGAGCAATGAACCTTACTCAAATATATCCTACCTGGGTACGTACTCTGGGTAAGACTGGTTTAGACAATATCCCTAGATATGAGCTGTGACCCTTCCTCAACTCTTTCCCCTATGGGGGTTCTGGGAAGTTTTCTGATGAACATGTGTTCTGAAATATTAAACGGTGTCAGTAAAATTTGACATATGAGGAGAAATGAAGTCATTTATCATAAATATTTAGTTCTTGCCTTCCAAATTAATGAATGAGTTCACTGGCCTGAGAGTTGAGAAATGGGGACTCAGGTTCTGGGTTGTACCTCAGTTTCACCAATTTGGGAGATTTGGAGATGAGGATGTTGGAGAAAGCCACAAGGGCTCTGTGCAGTTCTAATCCTCCAAGAATGTTAACATTCTGAAAGAGGCTATCATATTTTATGGCATTTCAATTGCTGCAATTCATCCTTAACACTCAACTTTCCTTTTTATGGCCATTCCTATTTGACATTTGGAGTGCTTTAGCACATTCCAATACAGTCTTAGCACTTCTTCTTTTTTTTTTTTTTTAACCTCAAAAACAAATTTCGCTGGACATCTTTAATTGCCTGTTTCTATACAGAACAAAATAAAGTTAAATTTAGAATGAAAAATCTCTAACCTGAAGCCCTGGATAGACTGAATTACCTGTTTTTTCCATAATAAATTTCAGTGCTCATATCAAGCCTCCTGATTGCCAGCTGAGAATTTGTCTGAAGAGTTATTTGCAAGACCAAACTTAAGTTCGGCCAATATCTCAAGGGACATGACCCATAGGGACTGGCCATGAGGCTATACCAGTTGCTTCATTTTGGTGTGGCTGTTCACCTTAGGGAAAAAAAAATTGATTATTTGGGTGCTTCCCCAGAGCTGAACTGGCTAGTGAAGTCAACCCTGCTTAGGAGTTACGTTGATATGATTGGTACCTACTTCACACTGGCTGTATAGAAGCATGAGCTTTAGAGTTAGGTAGACCCAGATTCAAATCCTGTCTCCGATATTTATAAGTTGAGATGTCTTGATGATGTTAATATGACTTAGCAAACTTTGGTAGCAGGGAAATGAGTTTTAGCACTGTTTGGAGTATGCCATCTAGGGACAGATTTTTTTTCCAGGAACACCTAAGAACTGACTTGAGAACTGACTCTGATTTTCTACCACGACCTCTAATAAGTACATGGCCCTACTGATAGTGAATTTGGGTTTGAGAACCAGAATAACTTATTGTTGTTGCAGTTGTTTTAAACAAAAATTTCCTTAAATGCATTCCTTAAGTGCATAGCTTGTCAGTGAAAGTCATTTTGCAATTCTGATGCATGTCTTGAGTACATAAAAACCAAGTATTGTAGTAAGAATGTGACTTTCTAAGTCTGATGCATTTATATAAATGTGTATCTTTCAGACACCCTGTGGGCCAAGGGAAGTTAAACTGAGACATGTTGCAACGGGGTCCTTGTTCTGTCTTGACTACCTTGAGTTTGATACGTTTCTATATCTTTAGCTGAATAAATGGGTTACATCAGAGGGAAGGGAGGAGAAAAGAGAAGAAAAGTAGAGAAATCGAAAGAGATGGGGAGAGAGAGAGGGAGAAGGAGAGAAAGAGAACAATTTAGAGGGAGAGAGAGATTCTCACAAAATCATAACCCACCCAAATAGTTCAACCCACACCTGAGACTGTTTACATACTGTAACCCACCCCTGACTAGGGTCCTATGTGGCCCTGTCTTATATGATGTCTCATTTTTATCAGAAAATGTTGAAAACAAATCAAACTCTAGAGACAATGACAAAGGAAGAGAATGGACTCTAATATCCTGCATATTTCTTGAAAAGTCTCCCTCTATGTCTCTGCCTCAATCTCTTACATACTTAAGAATGATTTCCTACACACCGTCTTTTCTGTTTTTCTGTACTGCCCCCAAATGCTTCTTGATATATAACCTGGTAAGCTCTTTTGTTTTCCTACTTCTCTTCCTGCTTTAGCATTTTTTAAATGATCACATATAGATTAAATAAGCATCTCTTCTTTAATTTTCACCTTCATTTTAGCACTGTTTGTAGTATGCCACCTAATTAGTCAGGATTCTCCAGAGAAGCAGAAATAATAGATGTCTGTCTATCTATCTATCTATCTATCTATCTATCTATCTATCTATCTATCTATTATAAGGAATTGACTCATGTGATTTTGGACGCTGGTGAGTCCCAAGATCTGCAGCTGGCAAACTGAACACCCAGTAGAGTACAGGGTATAAATTCCAGTCTGAAAGCTGGTGGCCTTGAGACCTAAGAAGAGCCAGTGTTTCCACTGAGCCAGAAAAGACCAACATCCCAGCTCAAAACAGCCAGAAGGAGTTCCCTTTTATTTACTGGAGGGTAAGGTTTTTTGTTCGATTCAGGCCGGTGCACATGAAAGAGGGCCATCTGCTTCACTCAGTCTACTGATTCAACTGTTAACTTCATCCCCAAACACCCTCACAGACACATCTAGATAATCTTTGACCAAATGTCCTAGTCTCCATGGCCCAGGCAAGTTGACATGTAAAACTAACCATAACACTGCCTAATAAAGAAAATTCCATGAATTAGATCAAGATCTTTCCCGTTCAACGGGCAGGGAGAGAGGAGGCAGACTGCAAACATAATTTAATATATTTTCCTCTTATTCCAGTCACAATGACCTTGCAAGGTCACTCTGAGAATTAGAGATGATATATGTAAAACAGCTAGTGCAGAGCACAGGATAGGCGTTCAAAAGAAGGAAGCTGTATTGCTCACTTGTTCTTGGTTTCTCTCAGATGTACTGCATGTTTTTATGCTGGGTGTGAGACAATACACAAAACAAAAGCAAAAGAAAGGCAAGCTTTACTCTCCAGGACACGCCCCCTCCAGGTGGCTGGATGGATGAACATTAATGCAGCTTAATGCAGTTGACAAATGGTGGTTCCTTCCACACTGGTAGGACAGCGCTAGATTCTGTGGATACTCACAGAAATAAGACAAAGCCTTTTCCTTGGAGGTGCTCACTTTCTAATAGTAAAGATAGTCTCGTAAACAGATTTAAAAATCGTAAAAAATGCTAATTAGAGAGAGATACAAAGAGTTCCCAGAGCACAGAGAATGGAGTGACAAAATCCACCCGTGACAAAAGAAGGAGGCTTTGATTTTGCTTTTCAAGGATTAATATATGTTCTCCGTACAAAGCTAAGAGAAGAAAGATAACAGTTATTTTGTCTACTGTGTGCTAGGCACTTCTGCATCTTTCAAATTTTCATGCGTAACATCTTTCATTTAGTTTATTTCTAATGAACGTTCTTAGAAAATATGTATTCGTATTCTCAGGTTACAGATAAAGACACTAAAACTCAGAGAGGTTGTGACTCACCTATGTTTATACAGCTGGGAGAAGGGAAGCCTAAATTTGAACCAAGGGCTTTTTGTGTGTTTGCCTGCTTGCTTGTTTTTATTCAGAAATGATCCATTGATTCCTCTGCAAGGGAAGGACTGCAAAGGTGTTGAGATGTGGAAGAACCTGGACACACTTTGAACTTGTTTCCTGCAAGGGTCACATTGCAGGAAAGTTGCCCTCTGTTGGGATGTGGCCTTTGATGACCCGGGCAGAGAAAAGAATCAGAAAGAAGATGTACAGTCAGGGGACAGGAATGGGGACAGTGAGAAGTGTGGGGTTTACCTATCTATACATAAAGGTGAGAGTGGGGGTCAAACTTCTATTGATTTATTATTAAAAGGATGGGACTCAGATGGACCTTATTTTGAGCCCCAGCTCTTTCAGTTACTTAAGCAAGTGACTCAACTTTTCTGAGCCTCAACTTCCCCAACTATAAAACTTAGATAATTATGGTATCCAACTCAAAAGATTGTTGAGAGTAAAAATGAGACAAAGTGTGGAGATTGCTTACCAATGTGCCTGGCTTATAGTAATTGTTCAATAAATGCAATTGTCTTCATCACCATCATTCATTTTCTTGGCAGGTTGTCGGCCCATTTTCCTTGTGTACCTAATTTGGGGAACTTTAAGGACAGTCATCACACATTCTTGATAGGTTCTGTGTGCGCATCTGTGTAATCATATGCTTTAGATACAGCTGTGCCTTTCAAGGGCTCCTAGTAATTTATGACAGGCTGCTGGTCTCATGGGCTATTTGTGTTTGTTCTGCTATCACATAATGCCTGCTTCTGTTACATGACCATTTCTGCAACTCATCTGCAAGACTGATTACAGCAAATCTCCCTGTGAATCTATTGTCTGTGAGGCAGGTGGAGGTGAGGGTTGTTGTCATGATATTGAATCTTTGGTTGAAGCCGCTTAGAGGACCTTAGTGATAATGCAGTATCGATTTTCTGAAGCACATTAAATAAATTAGATTGCTTTTTCCACACCCCCATTTTTGCATCTGGTGCTTCATTCCAGATAACATCTAAAGCAGCATAAACACAGCATTGTGGTTCTGAAGTCCTGAGTGCAAATCTCGATATGGCCATTTACTGTGTGCTTTTGGGTGGCTCAGTTTCCCCACTTGCAAAATGGAATGATATTCTATATACCTTTAGGGAAGTTGTGAGGATTCAAATAAGGCAATGTGTTTAAAAGATCCAGTACCTTCCACTGCAATAAATGGAAGTGCTTAAAGTTACTCTGCACATTCATCTACTAGACTTGAAATTCCAAAAGAAAGGAACCTGTCTTGTTAATATTTGTATCCCCAGAGTCTATCATATTGTGGGCATATATGTGTGTGTTTGAGGAATGAATAATCAATGGAAGAAGGCAGGTATTACTCCCCACTACATTGCAGACAAGAAAATGGAAACCCAAAGAGGTTAAGTAAGTTATCCAAGATTACACAGCTATAAGTGGAAGAGAAGGGATTTGAAATTGAGTTCTAGTGGAATCCCAAAACCATGGTTTTCTTTTTTCTCTGAAAGTGGAGTACTGTATTTGCAAGATCTGGATAAAAATTAGAGTTTAATGTCTTAATTTACTTCAATTCTACTTCCTTAAAGGGATGTTAATAAGAGTCACATTTCCTGAATGTCTGCTATATACAGGGGCCATGCTAAATGTTTTACAAATATTATTTTATTTAACTCACAAAATCACTTTTTGAAGTAAGAGTTGGTATTCCTCCTGATTATTTGGGGAAACTAAAGTCCCAAGAATTCAGACAAATTGCCTAATGTCAAAAAGCAAGTAAGCAACAAAGCCAGGATTTCAACCTCAGCCTGTGGGACGCTAGGCTTATTTTGAAAATTCCCCTCCAGGCCAAGCATGGTGGCCCGTGCCTGTAATCCCAGCACTTTGGGAGGCCGAGGTAGGTGGATCACTTGAAGCCTGAAGTTTGAGACCAGCCTGGGCAACATAGCAAGACCTTGAGTCTACAAAAAACACTTTTAAAAGTAATTGGGCATGGTGGCACATGCTTGTATTTCCAGGAAGCTGAGGCAAGAGAATCACTTGACCAGGAGTTTGAGACTGCAGGGAGTCATAATTGTACCATTGCCCTCCAGCCTGGGCAACAGAGAGAGGCCCTATTTCAAAAAATAAAAACTCACTTCTATATCTTTGTTCACTTTAAGCAGACTTTTGGATTCAGCCTTAACAGAATATTTGAGATAAAGCATTTCCAGCAGACCTATTCCAAGAACTCAGGCAGACAGACTCTGGAAAAGTAGACACTGAATCAACACCAATATATAAGGGTCTCCTTGAAATGTGACTGTTTCTTTAACTCTAATCCCACTAGGATGTGGTGGCACTCCATTTACATGCTGGGAGATAAATATGTCCTAAGGCAGAATCATTTATTTAAACCATCAGGTACACAAATCAGAGTCTAGTTATCAACAGAAGTATATTGCATGTCTGTTTCTATAGAAAAACCAAAGAGTCAAAGCCTTGACTAACAATTCATGCCTGTCTCAGCTATCCCCCACCATTGTTGTTATATGAAAATTCCTGGGGGGAAATTGGGGGTTTACCCTGATAGGAAGAAGTCCTTGTGGAGTGCTGCCTGAGCACCCGAGATGTTTGGAGAAAACTGTGATTTAGGGTACCTGAACTGACTTGCACTGAAAATTGAGAGGATGCTTACCTAACATTGACTTACTCTTTTCATTGTACAAACAAACAAATAAAGTCTCTGATTTTTTTCAGGATAGAAATGTACCCAACTGAAACTCTTGATTTCCCATTTTTTCTGAAAAATATGAGTAGTCATATGACACAGATATAGCCAAGGAGATTAAAACAATTTTCTGGGAAAGGTTTCCAGGAGAGTTGCAGCTTCCTTAGTAAAAAGGAACCCATTAATATTACTTTTAATACTGTCACACATGCACACACACATGTATGCAGGCATACAGATGCTTGTTTCTTGCTTTATGTAACTTAGATTGTGAACATGACACCTAGAAACAGAGTAGTCCATGAGGAGAAAGCCATGAGAATTGCAGAGAAAGCCATGAGAATGCTGGCCTGAGTCAGCAGCCTTCTGGTTATGTGAAGGGAGGCACCTATTTGTTGAGTGGCCATCCTATTACTTGCAACTGAATGCATTCCAAACAAGTTTGATGAATTTGCTGAGGCATAAGACCTGCCACTTATAGAAGCATGTTGCCTGATTTTCTTTTTTTTTTGACTTTTAATTTTTAATATATGGGGTACAATTCAGGGTTAGGTATACAAATGCTCATTATGCAGGTACCCTTGTTAATGAGGTGTGCTTCCCCTCCCCTGGCAGTTTCCCACTACTGCCAATCTCTTTTTTATAGTATTACAATAATTGTTCAAGGTCCACTTATGAGTGATTACGTGATATTTAGTTCCTTGTTTCTGTGATAGATTACTCAGTATAATAGCCTCTAAGTCCATCCAAGTTGCTGCAAAGTTCATAATTTTGTCCTTCTTCAAAGCTGCATAATATTCCATGATGTATATATACCACATTTTTTTATCCAGTCCTCTTTCGATGGGCAGCAGTAGATCAGGAGGCTGAGGCAAGAGTATCACTTGACCAGGAGTTTGAGGCTGCAGGGAGCCATGAGTGCACCGTTGTACTCCAGCCTGGGCAACAGAGAGACCCTATTTTCAAAAACAAAAATTCACTTCCATTATCTTCGTTCACTTTAACCAGATTTTTGGGTTCAGACCTGGTAGCATATTTGAGATAAAGGATTTCCAGCAGACCTGTTCCAAGAACCTAAAAAAGTAGACACTGAATCAACACCAATATATATGTGAGGGTCTTCTTGAAATGTGACTGTATGCTTATAGTGAGGCAGGGGACAAGGTAGCCTGTTCCTCACCTTCAGAGCTAGTCTAAGAGTTTTATTTTTGTACATCCTAATGAATCTTAGTTTAAGGAGAGAGTCACACTCCCTTTATCTCTTTTTTATCCATCAGGAAGCTATGAGGTCATTGGGGCATAAACTGGGTCCATGAAAGAGAACTCTGACAATGTCTCTTATGGATGGAACATTTAAGATATTCTTTAGCTTTTAAGAGATGTGAATTTCCCAGGAGGAAGGCAATTGGCATTTTTGTTTGTTTGCTTGTTTTTGAGCTTTGAGGATGATGGATCCAGAAACAAGGAGTAAGGTAGAATGCGGGTATCATCTCTCAAGGGGATTCATCAACATAATCTAGGAAGACAGCTCAGTCTTTAAGGCAGTCTCTCTGTACTCAAAATTCTTTCTTAGTGTTGGGAGCGTGAGTTCTAGAGCCTCTGAAGTCAATGAGAACCAATGTGGTAACTGGGTTTGAATCCCTCTTAACAGTTGTTTACCACCTCTAAGCCCTAGTTTCATTATTTGTCAGAAAATGCTATCCATACATGAGCTGTGAGGTGTGGGGAAGGTTTGGAGATAATGTCTACATAGTGCTTGACTCAATAGCTGACACAGAGTTGGGACACAGGAACTGGAAATGATACCAATTCACAACAGCAATAATAATAATTATTATTATTGTGTTTTACTATTTCTTCAATATATTTTTAAAAAACTATCAAAAGAACTGTTCTATTTGAAACAGCCACAGAGAAACAGAATATCCTACAGGTAGTGGGAGAGAGAACACCCTGGTGAGATGAGAAAGACTTCATCTGCAGAAGTTTGGGGCTGTGTGTATTTTTTACAAGATTAGCAGCCCTAAAAAGAAGTTACGAGACTAGCTACCAGGGGAGAAACCGATCGCAAAGCCAGTGTAAGCAAGAATTATGCTTTCCTTCTGTGCTACAGCAGCGCTGCACCCTCTGGGGGCTGGTTTTCATTTGTAATCTTAGTAACTCAGCCAAGCTGTAGACAGCAAACCTTGTATTGATTGGGCGCCCTGCAGGAGAGCTCCGACACCTGGAGACCTCGGGACCATAGTTCCACCTATTAGTTACCACTTTCCAGAGCATGTATATCTGTGTGTGTGTGTGTGTGTGTGTGTGTGTGTGTGTGTGTGTGTGTGATCATGCTAGGATAATTCTAGGTCTTTGTAGAATCTGGTGAAAAGGCTTCCACGGGGCAAAGTAGCTGTATGTTTTCAAAACCCAGTGACTGGCAGAAGGTCAAGGGATATTTCTCACTTTTCTTTTCTTCCTCCTAAATAGGAAACTGCTCCAGACCTTGTTGTAGTGTGTAGATATGAAGGCCAAGGGCATAAAATGGAAATAGGAATAATAGTGCCTGCCTAGGAAAGTTGTCTTGAGAATTTATTGGGTTAATTGACTGATCTGGAGAAAGGAAGCATTTCAGACTCCTCCCCTGCCAAAGGCCTTTTGGGATGCACCATGAACTCGAGAAATTTCCTAAAAATCTTACAACTCTCAGGTCACAGATCTTTTTCCTTTGGGGATGCCAGGGAATGTTCAAGGTGATGCTGGAAAGCATGGTGCAGCATAAGTGTTATTGATCACTTAAATATATGCCAGGTGTTCAGAAAGAGACTCCACATCCTTTGTCTTGGGCAGGTCATCCAACAGAACTTCTGTTTATAAAGCAAGGGGGGTGGGGAGAAGCAGAGGGCCGCATGGAGCTTATCTAGTTTCCTCCTTAAATCCCATTGGGAAGGTTGCGAAAAGAAAGGAAGGTGCAATAGATGTAAAGGAAGGAAGGAAGAAAGCGAGGGAAATATGGGCGGTTGGGCGGATGGAGGAAGAGGGGGTGTATGGGACGGGGGAGTAAGTGGGAGGAAGGGATGCGGGTGGGAGGGAGGAAGGGAAGGAGGGAGGAAGGGAGGGAGGAAGGGAGAGAGGGAAGAAAGGAAAGGAAGAAGTGGCAAGTGACATCACTGAGACAATGACATTCCAGGCATTTTAAAGCACCAGGTATAAGCAAGGTGAGAATGGGTGGGACCTAGAAACTGTATGCCAAGCTCTTGGCCCTCCAGGATCCCTCAGATGACTACTTCTCTTCCCTCCTCTCACCCCACCATACAGAAGTAGGATTTCTATGTGTAATAAACAAGAAAGGCTCAGGACTCAAGGGGTCAACAGGAACAGCAAACAGTAGGAAGAGTAATGAGTGAACACTTGAGCCTTTCAGCTCCCCTCTCTTCTCACCCAAATATGTGGAAGATTTTTTTAATAAACTGTCCAAAAGAAGATGTCAAGATACTGAAATATGGCAGCCCCAAAGTGAATCGGCTGACTCACTGCCTCATCACCCTATAAGAAATTCATCAGTCGACAGCCCTGTCCCCACATGCATGGAACTCACAAATGGCTTAGAGTCTTATTCTTCAATCTGATCACGCAGTGTGGGAAATTTCCAACACAAAAGAGAGAGACCCAAATAGATAATCTGGAAAAACCGAAAGGTAGAAGGAATCTAAGAATGAAGAAAATAGGACAAATCCACAGTATTTAAGTTTGTAGAATGTTAAAACAATCAGTGACAGGAGTTGAGAGTCACTGCCCAGGAATTGGAATTGATGAAGGTTGAAACCACTGATTTCTATTAAAAGACTTTCAGCACTCTCTGGTTTTTAATAAAACAATGTGTACATATTACTTTGGCAAACATAAGGCAATTTTTTTTTTGAGTTGTAGTCTCACTCTGTCACCCAGGCTGGAGTGCAGTGGCATGCTCACGGCCACAGCAGCCTCAACCTGCAGGGCTCAGGCGATCCTTCTGCTTCAGCCTTCCTAGTAGCTGGAACTACAGGCGCACACTACCACAACCGGCTTATTTTTTTTTGATTTATTGTACAGATGGGGTCTCACCAAGTTGCCCGGGCTGGTCTTGAACTCCTGAACTCAGGCAATCCTCTTGCCTTGGCCTCCCAAAGTGCTGGGATTACAGACTTGAGCCACCGTGCCCAGCCATAAGGCAATTTTAAAACAATACTCTTACAAGAAAGGAATGCTTCTCATTGAACAGATGAGTAAACTGAGGCCCAGAAAGGTTGTGTGATTTGCCTATTATCAAATGGCAAGTAAATCCAAGAGTTGGATTTGAACCCATGACTACTGTCTTACAACCTCAGGGTGTTCCTGTTCACCCATGACTACTGTGTTACAACCTCAGGATTCCTTCCTGCTATGTAAAAGTAGTTAAAGGAAACCAGCTCCTGACAGAGAACATCCCCATTATGAGCCTCCTGTGAGGTCAGTTAGCATGAGCTGGTTGTTCAAAGACTTGTCAAGTCTCTCATTGAGAGAATAAGGCTGAAGTCCCTGGGATATGTTTGGCTATTCACCACATGAGTATAGGCAGGTTCTTCTTTGTGACCAAGACTGAATGCTAAAACTCAATATGGTAGCCCCTGAGGGTTGCTGGAAGACAACAAGGAATGAAAAAGATACTGCCTTAAAATACATTATTGATGTCTGACTGCATTGGGAACTGGGGGGTTTTGAGGAACTATTTTAGTGAATTAACAAAAAATTTCTTCCCTTTAAACAAGTAAATAAATACATAAAATTGGCTCAATACTGGAACTCCAAGTCTATGATGTCTCTGTCAGGGTTGTTGTTTTCAAGTGTTAGCAGGATTTTCATAATTTGAGCAGCTCGAAGAAATGCTAACCTCTTGTTCTCTGTGTCACCATTAAAGGCAGCAGTCCAGAGCTGCTTGAAGTTAAGTGAGATGTTTATAAGTAGAGACTGATAGATTAGGGATAGGATCAAGCAGGAAGTAGAAAGGGGTTGAGGAAGACATATTGTGTCTGACTTCTTTGGGTCTAACACCCCAAATGCCATTGGAACTGAGATTTGGAAATCCGAAGATGGAAATCTTTTGTTGTCTGTCTCCTTTTGATGAACAGCACCCTTATGCAGGCCATCTGGATCTCTAGTTCTGTTCATTGAAGGCCATTTCCTCTTGGCAACTTCTGAATTCCCCACCCGCCTCACCATGGAATAGTTTAGGTGCCTGGATTTGGTCCTCTAGGGAAGCTTTGTCAATATGCCCTATGTTAGCACTTCTCACACTTAAATGGAATAGTTGGTTTATTTTCCCACATTCTCTACTTGATTTTTTAGTGCAGTAATGTTAGGGACTGAACCCATATTATATGGTACAGTATCTTATCACTTGGGAGAGTATCTGGCACACAGCAGTATTAATAAATATTTCCTGATAGAAAGAATGGAATGTCATAATTCAACAGTACATTCTCCCAGGAAGACGTTTCTCTGTTTTTCCGAATGGTGTGGTCTACCTTCTCATCCCTACTTAGAATAGCTAAAATGTAACATTCACAATTACCATATTTTTATTTTAAAAATCCTAGACATTGTATGAATTGTTCAAGAAGCAGGGAGACTACATATATATGTCAGAACAACTGAGTGAACTTCAACCTGAAAAACAATCATCAATCCCTCAACTATTGCTACTAAACCCCTTTCTTTACAGGGCTTTCAGCTTTCAAAACCTTGGAATCCACCAGGCTTGCTCTACTTGAGCAGGGTATTTGTTACAATAGGATATACCAGGACCTCTGTGTTGATGTGTCTGGAAACCTTTCTCATTTCACCTTTTGAGAAGCCACCAGTTTCCATCTTTAGCCAGTTAGAGGGGGATTTAATTCTTCTTGTTGGCTGCCATATTGTTTCTCTTTCCTCCTCTTTATTTTTCCTGGCTTGGAAGTCACTTCTTATGTCAATTGGATTATTCATGGGCTATTCTGTGGTTTCCAGGCATGTTGGATAAACTGTATCCATAGCTATTTAACAATAAATTGTTAAATCATAAGACTCACAGTTGGGTTTAGCTGCACAAAACGTTGATAAGCTCATTCTTTTATTGCTAAGATGTCAAAGGAATTAAATTGTATCTTAACTGGTTTACAGAATGGCTTGGTTTCCAGATTATTGTGAGCCTCTTGCAGCATCTCACTCCTGAAGTGAAACTAGGGCACAACAACTGGAAGGGATTTTAATGGATGTGAGGTCTAACCATTTTGTTTTATAGTTGGAAGACCCACAGAGGGGGGAGTCAATCACTCCAAGTCTAGCAAATCTCTTTCAGCAATTGAAGAAATGATTTGGTAATGGAAATAATATTTTAAAATATTACTTCTTTGTCTTTATCTTATAACACAAACATCATATTTCCAGAAAACTATTAGAATGGATCGAGCTAAGGAAAAGATGCTGGGAGACACATGCATCCTTCCTATCTCTTTCCAGGCTCAAGCCTGGATATAGGTAGGGATTTGGGGAATAAACACCTCCCAAGCTACCTTTACACCAATATTGAGACTTTCATGTCAAAGTGATAGTGGTATAACAAGATTGGAGAGAAGGGAAAGAGAGAGATTGAAACAGAGACAGAGATAGAGAGAAACTGCATTATCATTCCCAGTGACACTAAAGTCCTGAGTGATAGAATGGGCCAAGATGCTTCCCATGCCTCATGATGGAAGAAGAGAAGGGTAGCATCTGGGACGTTTACCAGGTAATGCAAATTACCCTGCTACTCGAGGCTGTAGTACATGTTTCCTAGGACAGGGGTACATTGGAATCAGGCACTCCAGCCTTCACACCAGCCAAGTCAGAACATGGGTTACGACAAAGTGAGAAAACAGCCCATGAGTTCAGCAGCCCTGGCTCTTCCATCAGATCCTGATAAGGTGACCAGTTGGGCATAGTGCATTACTGCAGAGAACAGGGGAGGTGGAAGCACATAAGAACCTAAAGCTCACTTTTTGCCCTCTCCCCAATATCCAGAATCTATCTGAGGAGTGACCAGGAGAAGAGAAGGGAAATTGAAAGACCACATTATCCCAAAAAAGCACGAGTTTCTCATAGAAACTGTTTACATTATTGAACAGGACAAGGCTTACTAGATTTGAACCAATTTTAGCATGCCTGATCCACCCACCTACCCACCCAAGGAGATGAGGGGATTCCTAAAGAATATGAAACTAGAATAGAAGATTAAATAGGTACACTTTTCTTTGCACATCTCAGGGCGGTACAAGAACAACTAATACCTCAATTACTCAGTTAAAACTTTTAAGAGTGATTGCTGAGCTTTCTGTCTGGCCCAATCCACTCTGGTGCTAAAGGAAGCTTCTTAGTCAAAGGCATCACTTATTGGCAAGGCTTACTGATGGGCTACAAAGCCCCCATGGGTGTCCAGAAAATGAATTTTTTTAAAAGTGCCATTGATTCAGTCTTTTCTGTGAATGATCCTTTCTATCCCTGCTGTGGATAATGGGACAATTCAATGAAGTCTTCTCTTCCTTGCACCGGTAAGCTTATATGGAAAGAAAACTCTACGTTCCCCCCTATAATAATGTGACCTTCGTTCTTCACAAGCCATGACAATTAGAGACACAGCATTGTTCTTTGGTTAGAGAGTGATTTAAAAATGATCTAATCCAATCCCTTCGACTCACATATGGGGAAACTGAGGCTTTGTGAGGCAAGATGGTTTGCCCATGGTCACAAATAAAAATAAAAACAGTTAGTGGCAGAAGCAAGGCCAGAACTTGCGACTCTTAATCCCTCATTCTCTCTACTAGTTTGTACTACACTTCTCAGCTTCCCCGTGTATAAAAGATCACACCCACAAGTAAAAGCCATCTGGTCTAGATGACTGAAGTGTTTGCCAGTGGAAGCCCAGAGGCTGAGTCCTGATGGTTTCTGGGAACTCTATAAGCTCTCTGACTTCTGAGACTCAGCCTCGTACACTTTTCCCTTGAACTTTGGCACATCCAAATCTTGGGAGCCCTAGAGGAAGAAACAGCATAGTCACCTGGTACAGGCAAAGTTTCAAGAAAACACTGACATGTGGATGGCAGGATTCACAGTGTTCTCTGTCTTCTCTAACGGAATCTACAGGATGCCAAAAAGACAAATGCATTTTTCTCCTCCAAATTATTCCTCCTACAAATGCTAAGTATCTCCATCTGGGAGGCATTTAACATTTCAAACAGCTATTGCTGATCTGTGGGAGGACTCACCAAGCATCAACTGTCTCCCCAAAATAGCTCCCCATATTGCTGCAGGCACCGCCAAGATCTAGTCCAGGCAGGAGAAGAAAAACAGTGTGTTTGGGAAAGCCCAAAAGTTAGAGGAGAACAAGGACAACAGTCCTTGACCTGTATCCACCCATCCTTCTCTCTTCAGAGGTGTGTTTTGATAAAGCACTACAATGCCATTGCATCTCTTTCTTGGGAGGATGTACTTCCAGAAGGAATTTTATCCATAATACCCCCACACATGAGGGTCTCATGTTTCCTCTGGCGCCTTAAGTTCATTCAGATGCTTACAGTAAATCACACACATTTCCTGCTAGTCCAAGTTAGAAAACATCCCATAAAAGATGGCGGTGATGGAAATATTTGAGATCTTAATAAGATCCAAGAGCTTTTCTTCACCACTTCTCCTTCTGCTCAGATTTGCCATAGCTAACCACAGGGAAATGAGCACAGGGCTAACATCTCCAAACCACGAATCCTGCAGGTATCTATTTCTCCACAATCAATTTATTGTCCACAGTGTGGTGGTCACTGGGAGGGTCCCAAGATAGAGGAGATACATAATCTGTCATCATAGATTGTGTTGATTAATGGGGAGTGTTCATATAATATGTCCACAATAACACTAAGTCTGGGTAGAATGGTATAGGAAATCCCAATAAAGGACTATAGGAATTAGAAGAGGGAGAAGTCATGCTAGCTGAGAGGCCAGGGGAGTTTTCGTGGAGCAGAAGGCATTCATCACAGACCTTTAAGGAGTGAGGTTAGAAATTGAACATATGGAAATTAGTTGAGGAAAGGGCGCCTCAGTTGTGCAGAGTGGCTTGAACAAAAGCAATCCAAGGTTGTAAAGTTGTCCAGAGGTGAATTTTATGTATTCATTCTTTCTTCTCTTCATTCATTGAAAGCAACATATATCCCCCAGACTGAGAATTTATGTATGAAAAATCGTGTATTTATTCTTACATGTTTAAACCTCAGTCACCTTCAAAGTGACTCTCTGTTTGCTGCAATACACCTTTCCAGATGCTTTTTCCAGTGCTCAAAATGGTTTTTGAACTCACCAATTTAGATGCCTTTTAGTACTTCTGCTGTTTTTTGTTTTGCCACTTCCAAACTGGCAAACACTTCCCTTTGAGGACTTTTTTCTTCAACAACAAAAAATGTCACTTGGGGTGAGATCAAGTGAATAGGAGTATGGGACATGGGGTTCATGCTGATTTTTGGTAAACAAACAAACAAACAAACAAACCCAGCTGAACTTCAGCATGGTGTGGGCAGGTGTACTCATTAATAGCTCATCATGAAATGGGCAAATGTGTTGAAAGACTCTCCAAAAAAATAAATTAATTAACTGAAGCTGAATACAGACTCTCACAACAACACTAGCTGTTAGACTGATGCTGATGGGTTCCTAGAACACTTACCTAGCAGGGGAAGCCTGTTACTACAAGGGGCCTGCCCTCCAAAAAATAATTCTCGTTTTTTTTGGTCCTCTCATATGTACCAAGCACAAAGTATGTTCAGGTCACAGACCTAGGAACTGGACACTTTGACATACAAAAAACATGACTTCAGTGAGCTTTAGTCTGATGACTGAATCAGAGAGGGCAAAGGGAAGGTAATACAGGATGACAAGACCAATAAGCAAAGGACAATAGGAGATTAAGGGAGAACAGAGGATGGGACTTCACTCAGGCATGGCAGGTCAGGAAAGACTTACCATGGGGACAGAAAGCAGAATCAGATGCCCAAGATGGAGGAAGGGCATTTGAAGAAGACTTGGCATGTGCACAGCTCTGTGGTCAGAGACCAGAGGGCAATGTGCCAGGTGGGGGCGCATTGACTGGCAAGAAAGTGGACCTCCATAAAAGTGTTTGGATGTGTCTGGCTAGCACAGGGAGTTCCTCAAGTCATTCTTCTATTTATACTGCTACAATGGAAATAGGGAGGTGATTCACATCACCACCAAGAGTCCTGCTGGCAGCCTGTGGTGGGTGGGTAGTTGTAACTCTGAAAATGTGCAAAACTACTGTCTACCACTTGTTTGTCAGTGTTCTCATTGCATTTTGTGATGTTGCTTTTCTTTTCTCAATATGTTGGTCTCGATTGACAGTGACTTCGTCAAGAGCTGGGACTAACTAAGCCCTCAGAACATCCAGCACAGGGGTGGGCTATGTAGTAGATGTTCAATGTATACTTGGTGACTGATTGGTGGTGGTGACAGTATTGGTGTGTGTGTGTGTGTGTGTGTGTGTGTGTGTGTGTGTACACATGTGTGTGCATGGGTGTGTGTGAAGGGGTACTAGATGTGTGATTCTGTGGGGACTGAGATATGAGCTTGCACCTAAATTGGCGAGATTTAAATATTTCTACAGATTGTATCATTATTGTTGATTCTTTGTGTGCTGAAGTCTTTGTTCTCTTCTGTAGGAACAATAGTTTATTGGTTAGGAAGATTACATTTTGAAAGAACACATTTCTGTATAATACATATGTTTATGTGGTCAGTCTCAATGACAAGCCACTCAAATACCTGTCACCTGATGATTTTAAAAAATACAAAAGTATCTGTTTTAAGGTTTTTGGAAATTTGGATATTTGACAAATTCCTATGTAACATTTAAAAGAGAAATAGTATTAGTTTATATTAAACATTTAAAATCATTGTTAAATATTAGAAAAATTTTAAACAATAAGCAATCCAGTATTACTGTTAAATGTTGATACGTATTTTTTAATTTCTTAATTTATGCATGCATCAATGTGTACTTTTAAAAATGAAGATTAACCAGGTATGGTGGCTCATGCCTTTAATCCCAGCACTTTGGGAGGCTACGGTGGGAGAATTGCTTGAGTCCAGGAGTTCAAGACCAGCCTGCTAAACATAGCAAGATCTCGCCTCTACAAAAAAAAAAAAAAAAAAGCCAGGTGTGGTGGCATGTGCCTGTAGTCCCAGCTACTCATGAAGCTGAGGTGACAGGATTGCCTGAGCCCAGGATGTTGAGGCTGCAGTGAGCCATGATTGTGCCACTGCACTACAGTCTGAGCAGCAGAGTGAGACCCCGACACAAAATAAATAAATGAATGAATACATAAATGAATAAACAAACAAATAAACATGAAGATTAAGTGGCTATATACTGATTAATATAATACATTTTTAAATGATAAAAAATTATATTAATATTAATTAATACATTAATATATATCACATTTAGATATTAAATATGTTTACATAAATATAATACTAGCAGCTGCATAGTGTACTCTGAGAACTTAAGCCTTGAGAGGAGAACAAACATTAATCCAGTAATTCCATAAAGTATGAAATTTCGGCCAGGCTCGATGGCTCAGCCTGTAATATCAGCACTTTGGGAGGCTGAGGCGAGTGGATTGCCTGAGCCTGTGGGTTCAAGACCAGCCCAGACAACTTGGTGAGACCTTGTCTCTACAATAAGTAAATAAAAAACCAACCAGATGTGGTAGCGCACCTGTAGTTCTAGCTTCTTGGAAGACTGAGGCGGAAGGATCGCCAGAGGCCAGCAGGTCGATGCTGGGTTGGCCGTGAGTGTATCACTGCCTTCTAGCCTGGGCGACAGAGTGAAACTCCAACTCAAAAAAAAAAAAATTCTGTTATGATAAGTGTTGCAAAGAAGACGCTTTAGTTAAAAGCATACATGGTAGGGAGTTCGGCCCAGGGGTCAGGAAAAGCTTCCACAAGGAGGTGATGACTGATCTGAAATCTAAACTATAACTACAAGAAATGGCTGGGCAGGATGGGCAGGGGGGGAGGAGCAGGGTCTTCCAGTACAGACAACAGTGTGTGCAGCACACCTACAATTCTTAACCGCAGGCCTGCTGGGGACACTTACTTTCTAACCGATTTTCATTGTTATTTGTATGTATTTATGTGGCTTCTGGACATCTTATTTAACTCTTCAGTACTTATTATCTGTCACTTGACTTTAATGGGTCTCTTTAGTAAAGAAACAACTCATATCATTTACTGATCCTAAGAGCACTTGTGAATTTGGACATTGCCCCGTGTCGGACATTCACCAGCTCTATCTGTGCCTGCTTTTGCAGTCCTCACTGTCCATTATGGGGTGAGTATTGCCATTCCTGGTACAGAGGAAACCAGCTTACCCTTTTGCCAAAAGCACGCTCAACTGCTAGCGAGGAAGGCAGATGGGATCAAACTCAGGTCTAATGCCAATATCTGAGCTACCAAACTGGCGTTAAACTAAACTCTTGTTTTTGTTGCTGTTGTTTTTTTTTTTCTTGTCTTCTTCAAAATTTAAAACTATTGAAAAACAGGGACCCTTGTCTTGGACCAAGACTTCAATGAAAGTGTTTCTGAAATTGTATTACTCGAACTCTTAAAAGAAGTTCTTCTTGATATAATGTTTAAAAATCTATTCAATCAGCATCAATGGGGTCAGTTGTTGATAGGTGAGAGTTATTTTTTACAGTGTTAGTAAAGTATTCCTCTACTCCAAGATTTTAAAAAATAAATCAGAGATGGATATTGAATTTTGTCAAAACCCTTGTGATATTTGATTATGGCATTTCTCCTTTGACCCATTGATGTGATAAATTATGTTAATAGACTCTGAATATTAAATGATTCCTAGTATTAAATTATGTTAATAGATTTCTGAATATTAAATGATTCTTAGTATTAAATCATCCTTGGCTTCTTGGCATAAAATCTACTTGGTCGTGGTGAATTTTCCTTCTAAAGCAGAACTGAATGAGGTTTGCTGGTATTTTATTTGGCATGTTTATATCTATATCAATAAGTAAGATGGGATCGAAGCTTTCTCCTTCTTTAGTTACTGTTATTAGACCTTGGCAACAAACTGATGCCAACCTCACTATAGAAATCAGGACAATTTTTTAAACTTATTCCTAAATAGTTACATAGCATGGGAGTTATTTGTTTTTCAATTTGAAATAATTAGAATAATTTAAGCCTCATACCTTCTTTAGAGATGATTTTATATGACTTATGAAATTTCTCCTAAAGTTATTGATATGCTCAAGTTCCCATTGACCCAATATTTATAATTTTTATTCTTCTAGAAAACTATCAATATTATTTAGTTTTTCAGATTTATTTAGCCTGTGATTACACATCATCATACAATAGATTACCTTATAATGATTAATTGTGGCTTTAAATCTTTTTTTTATACTGAGAGGCTATATAAAGCACTGGTTAGGTGCTTAGGTTGTAGAGCATGATGGAAATATTTTAATCCTACTCTGTTACTTGCCACTGGGGTAATCTTGATCATATTGGTTCCTCTCTGTCTTCCTCAATTTTTTCATTTGTAAAATGTGGATAATAATAGTACCTTCTTTGTAATTTGTTGATAACATACTTAACGACTGCCAAGCACATGCTAATTGCTCGATAAATATTAGCTGTATTCTAATTTCTAAATTTTGACATTTGTGTTTATAAAAAATAGCATTCCGATTTATATATTAACTATGCAGATTATTTATTTGCTTTTCTCAAGTATCAAGATCTTAAAATCTGTCCTTTAATTCTTCCTTATGCTCTTCTGTTTTCACTTGCTGCCTTTGAAAAAACTCATTGGAATGTTTTACTCAGTTAATCTCTTTTCGTTGTTTTTTTTGTTGTTGTTTACTAATAAAATTTAATGCTGAAATCTTGGATCATCACATTTTTGTATATTGTGTTTTCTTGAATTATTAATTTCTTAGTAATGTATAACCAATATTTTGATTTTCTCTGACTAATATGTTATCTGGGAGAGAGATTTTCAACTTGTCAAGACTTGGCATTTTTTAGCTTTTAAAAATTTGGGGTAGGCTTTTTTCATTAAATTATAAAGAGTATCATTTATTATGAATGCCCAGATAATATTATTTTATGTATATTTTCTACATAATTTTCTAAATTAGTATTTTTTACATATTCCTAAAGAATGTGACCTGAACTACAGCTTATTGGATTTTGTTGTTTTAAGTGTATGTGACCTAATATGATATAAATTTTGGAAATTGTATTAATCAAACTCTTAAAAGAAGTTTTGTGATCTTCTTGATATATTTAAAAATCTACTCAATTGGCATTAATTATAGTATGCATATCATACATCATTATTTATTTTTGACTTCTGGGTGTTAAAATCTCACACCACCAATGTGTTTATGTCATTTGTCTCTTGTATTGCTAGTAATTTTAGCTCTAGATATTTAATGATTTCAGCTAGTAAACATTTATGACTGTTGATCTGCCTTGTGAATTGCATATTAATCGGTATGAAATAATCCTGTTTTATTTTAACATATTTTGCTTGAATTCCACAGTGCCTGACATTTAATTATAGCTTCTGACTCGACTTTTATTTGCAGTGGACTGGCATCTGTTTACCTGTCCTTTTGCATATAACCCAAATAGGTATTTTTGTTTTGGGCCTAGTTATTGCAAACAGCATATGGTGGGATTTCAATTTTGACCCAATTTCAGAGTCTCTGACTTTTAATTGTGAAGTTTAAAAGATTTACATTTACTGCCATAACACATTTGTTTGGGTTTACCTTTATCATTTTGTTTTCCAGTTTCCTCAGTGTTATTAACACCCCTCCCTCCCCATGTTTTACTATAGGTGGCATAATATCAAAGTAGTTAAAAGCAAGCTTGGACCAATTTCTACCTCTCTCACTAACTTGCTGTGGTATTTGTGTCTGATAATGAGGAGTACATTTTAAAGCATTATTTATAGAGGAAGGGAGAGACAGAGAGAAAGAAACAGAGGTGATTTTGTAGAGCTTTGTAGGTCCTAGGAAATCAGAAAAAAACAACAAAGTAGACTCTTATTTCTTTAGAAAGTCATGAGTTCACAATCAGCGACATGCAAGAACAAACTGGACAACATCAGATTAACCTGGAGCTTGTTTATATTTTCAGCAGAGGCCGAAACTCATTGATATCCCAAATCTTTGAGAACTCTGAGGGTCTGTAATTACTTGAGAAGAGGCAACATTGACAAGATCCTGGTCTTTCTAAATCTGTAGTCTTTTCAACTTCTTAGATGGGAATTCTAACTTTGATTGCATAGAAGATTAAAAAAAAAAAAATCCCACTCAAGCATCCCATCTGGACGTGTGGTTTGTGTGTAAGGTCAATACAATTCAAGTCTACACAGACAGGATCTTAACTCTGGCTGAATGTTAGGATCAGCTGGGTGTTTTAAAACACTACCATTGTCTAGTCCCCACATTCAGGTTGTTTGATTTAACCTTTCTGAGGTTGAAACCCAGGCATCCTTTTTTTCTTTTAAATAAGCTCCCCAGGTGATTATAATCTGCAACCAGAGTTAAGAATGACTGACACGAGATGTTGCCATTGATTTTCAGTTGGGTAAACAATTGTGCTTTGCTGTTTGTGCATTCAAGTTTTTCATCATCTGATCACAGCTTCCTATTTTCCTTGGGAATTCATCACTCTCACTTTCTTTATTTATAATTATTATGGACACATAATTGTACAAATTTATGAGGCACATGTGATATTTTGATGCAAATAATGTGTAATCTTCAAATCAGTGTAATTGGGGTATCATCACCTGAAGCATTTATCGCTTTCACTTTCTAGCCACACAGTTTTTGAGGGGCTGACTCCATGATTCTGGATGAAAGAGGACTCTCAGGCTTCAGTCAGCATTCACATTCTCCAGGTCAATCAGAAAGTAACAGGACTTTTCTGGAGACTTCTGCATTTCACCTAGACTTAAACCTAGTAGAGGGTGGGGCAAGCTGGGAGCCACCCAGGATCCTAAGAATGAAGACTGGTTAGCAAAAGGTAGGGTTGAAAGAGGGAGAGCAAGTAAGTGGGAGCTAAGTGCTGTGTACACAGGGACATAGAGTGTGGAATGACAGACGTTGGAGACTTGGAGGGGTGAGAGATGGAAGGGGAAAGGGTGAAAAGAAATTACTTAATGAGTACAATGTACATTATTTGAGTGATGAATACATAAAAAGACATGACTTCACCACTATGCAATACATACATGTAACAAAATTGCACTTGTACCCTTATGTTTATGCAAAATAAAATAAAATCATTGATACTGAAAAGGAAGTGAATCTTGATGACATCATTTGAGCCACAGATTTAGTCACACTTATGGTTATCATTATCTTCCTTTTACAGATATGGAAACTGAGGCTCAATGAAGTTATGTTAGTTGCCTCAAATCCCAAAGCTTATCAGCAGAAGAGACTGGATTTACTCCATGAAGGTCATAGTTCCAAAATTAGGAAATTTTAGTCCTACTACACTGCTGCAACTAATAAAAACGCCATCAGATTCCTCTGCCTCTCTCTATTAAGCTGAATATTGATGCATTTTAAAACTGGCAGGTCTGAGTTTAACACAGTCAAGGAGATCTTATGCTTTTTGGACAATGCTTATATTCTATGCAACTAATATTTTACCTCTGTTTTGCAGTATAATTCAAGGTTTTTGTTTGTCTGTTGCTCACTTTCAACAAAAGAGTTTTATTATAGAAATGTTAATTCTATGTCCGTAAGACCACCTTCTCCTGGAGTTTCTTTTTGGGTGTGTTCTTGCTGGTTCCCAAACTTTAAGTGCATAGTAGAGAGTAGGGAAAGAAAAGAGTGCTGTGGAAAGATGAGAAAGAGAGTGAGAGCCTAGAAACAATCAACCATGGATGGCAGTCTTTTAGAACTGTGTGCTTTAAGCTTTTTGAGGAGCTTCCCTGAGCCATCCCAAGAGAGTTTCAAAATAACCCTGCCGGATGCAGGCAAGAATGGGGAAACGAGGACATAATAACATGTATTGAACCCTTGCGGTGTAAGTAAGTGGCAGGGACAGAATTTGATTTCCCAACACAGGTGCCTTCTGGTACACTCCATGGCTGCAAAATACTTCTCTCTCCATCACTGTTCTGCTTTGCTGATAAGAAGAGTCATTATGAATTTTAAGACTATACAATTTATCTTGAAGGTTATCAACTAGATTTTTCTATCCTTTGGGTGATGTTTATCAGCCTAATCTCGAAACTACTCAGAAATGGCAGGGTTGTTCTTCAGGTCCAGGAGCAATGAGTCAAGCCCAAGTATTTCTTTAAACAGAAAAAAAAAAAAATTAAAAATCAGGTTCTGGGTTCCCAAGCTATCAGAGACCATAATGTCTAATTTTAACAAATAATTACATACAAAGGGATAGACACATTTTCTGTCCCTGCAAGTTCTTTGGTGGGTTCATCTGGTATTCCACAGTGATAGCATCAAATTATGAAGATTCTAAGCATGGCTTCCTTCAGAGCAATTGTTATTAAAAGTCAAAGAGGCAAGTTGAAGTGGTAACGTGTCACACTTTGCAAACCAATTAATTTTAGTTAACCTGAGCAGTCATGGGGAACTCAACTCAACTAGCTGGTCAGCGGGACAGTAGGATACCACCGTTAACCAAGGATGAAGGCAAATGGGACCCAGACCCAGGAGGCTAAGTTTCAATTCCCAGCAGTGAGACTGCTCACCTTTTTACATCTAATTGCAACCATCTGTTTAATCCTTAAAGAATTATGTCCAGTTGGCTTTGGTCTGTCTGCATTTGTAAATGTCATTCCGCCCAGCATGTGTTGTAAAGATTAGCTGTGCTTCATCGTTTTGTTAGCATGAATCAATAATGTGGGATTCTTGGCTTGCTGAATTTTTAAAGTCATCTGTGAATCAATGTAGGCTAGTTGTGAAGTACCCCTTATAACATGCTAATTTGATATCATTGGATAAAATGCCTAGTTTTGGAAGACAGTTATTGAAAATTTTAAGATTTGCTTAAAGGTTAGCTGAACCTACGGAAGAAAGAGGTTATGCTATTTTGCTGATGCTAACGCATGCATGGATTTCACTTACAGGGGAGGAGTAAAATTAAATTTTCAAAGTTAATAGTAGGTTCCAGATAGAACTATGGTCCAGGAAAATGCATAACAAAAGCCACTATATGGAACCTCCATGATGGAACTTTCAAAATATCTGTTTGTGGTTTAGAAATGTCTCACTCTTGGAAGATGTAGTGATGATGCTGGAAATTACATCCTACGTGGAAAACAAGGGAAGTGCAATACATTTCCTGGAAATTGCCCTGTAAAGGAGATTAATCTTTCCCCAAAGTAAGTGAAAAGCAAGCAGTACTTACGTAGTAATCCTACAAGGTTGTTTGCTATTTTTTTCCATCGTAGAAAATTTGCAGCCAGGTTACTTGGTGGCCTGAGCTTTAATATAGTCAAACTCTTCATAAGCCTGTGGAAATGGGTGTTGATATAATGTTATTAATGAACCGAAGATGAACTAAACAAATATTCAGCTTCATTAGTTATAAAAAAGGAATGATTTTTAAAAGGGACCATTTTGCTTATCAAATTAGTATATACTGAAAAAAAATTAAAGCTGACGAGGACTGGGTGATATACTGCTAGAAGGTTATAAATTATTGCAGTCTTCTGACAAGCTATTTAATAAAACTATCTAGTAGCTGAAAAGGACCTTACCCTTTTAACCTAGCATATTCAATTTTAGGGAACACTGAAAATTATGAACAAATATTTGTGCTCAGTTATGTTTATTTCTGTGTGAATTCAAATAATAAAATATTTATTATTTTAAATATTGGAAACAACCTAAATATTTAGCAAAATAAATGATTGAAATAGTTATAATCTCTCCCTGTAATAAGTTTTCCTGAATTCATAAAACAGGGTATTTACAAAGAATTGTTAATTTCCTGGAGAAATACTTATATATAACACTAGATGACAAAACCAAGAAAGAAAATTATACGCACGATATCATCTCACCTATGTAAAAAACATATTTTGGGAAAGATGCTGCACAATATACCTGGGTGTTTAACAGTCATTCATTCAATGAACATTTGCTGTCAGACACTGTTGTAGTAGCATGGGATAGAAAGAGAAAGAGTTTTAAAGAAAATAAAATGTCATGGTATATTGGAATAGTGCCAGCAGGGAGGGGGAAGGTAGAAGGCTTCAGATGAGTGCCATGGAAGCCTCTCTGATGAGGTGATATTTAAGCTGATCTGAAAGTAGGCAAGGGAAAATGTGATTGGATGTGATTGAAAAGTGCGCCAAGTAAAGAGATGGACAAGTGCAAAGTCAAGGAGAGTTGGGTGTGTCCTAGAAATAAAAAGAGTTGCTGGGGCCTGCTGAGTGGGAGCTGAGTAGACAAAGCCCGACACAAGCAGACTTTGGAGGCTGAAGTGAGAGACCTTTAAATCTCATGTATACTCAGTGGAAAACCACTGAAGGACCTTGAGCTGGGGTGTGGCCTAATATGATTTATATATTTTTAAAACGCTGTAGATGTGCTTGGAAATGTAATGTTGGGGTCAAGAGAGAAAACAGAGAAATCAGCTAAGTACATGTTCCCTTTGATTTAGTAATCCTACTTCTGGTAGTTTATAATATGGATATAATGATATGTGTGTGAATACAATATACATGATTATTGAAGTATTATTGGAGACAGCAAAAGACTGAAAACAACCCAGCCAAAGGATGGATTACTGGTTAAACGAATGTTGTTACAGCCATATAATAGAATACTAAAGAACTGAAGAAGACATTGTCTTTAAGTATCATGTGGAAAGATCTCCAAGATGTGAAAGGAGCTAAGAGCAGAACAGAATGCATGGTGTTCTAACAATTGTGTAAAACAAAGGGGCATAGATATTTTGTATTTCATAAAGACTCTTGAAGGAATCTTAAAAACTGAGATGAAAATTTGGTTCCCTGTGAGACATGGAGGTGGGACTGAGGCAATGAGAGAGTGTACATATTTTGATATGGTTTCATTTTTAATATGCATATTATCCAAACAAAAAATTCAAGTACAAAATGAGGCTTTACAGCAATTTTGGGAAGGGAGAGTGGAAATGCTAGGGTAGTGATGGAGAGAAGTTGGTAGACATGTTTTGTAAGCTTAGTCTACAGTAATTGGTTGGGGATTTGGTTGTCAACCATGGGGGAAATAAAAAATGATTCCTAGAATTTGGGCTTGAGAAACTATGTGGTTGTGACATTTCCTGAGTTGGGTAGAAATAGGGTAGGAGGTGGTTTAGAAGGGAAAATCAGAAGTCCTTTTTAATTTTGTTAAGCTTAGGATGATAAGAAGAGGCCAGTGAATGGAGAAGTCTGAGATCAAGGTAGACACATACATTGAACTTGGAGATATAAACTTAGGAAGCATCGACATGTAGGTGGGTTTTAAAGTCATGAGATTCGATGAGATTATTCATTGGATGAGGAGCATAGTTGGAGGAGAGAAGGCTTCCCAAGACTGAGCCCTGGGACACTTAATATTTTAACTTGAACAGAAGAGGAAGATCCAGGAAAAAGACTGAGAATCAGGACTATAGAGTTAGGAGGAAAACTAGGATTGTGTGGTGACACAATAGTCAAGAGAAAACAAATATTTATTTTGAGAAGAAGGGAATGGTCATTGATGTCAAATATTGCTAGGAGCTAAAACAAGAACTCAGTAAGCCGGGCTCGGTGGCTCAGCCTGTAATCACGCACTTTGGGAGGCTGAGGTGAGTGAACTGCCTGAGCCCGTGGGTTCGAGACCCGCCTGGGCAACTTGGCGAGACCTCATCTCTACAATAAATCAAAAAAATTAGCCGGGCTTGGTAGCACGCTCCTGTAGTTCCAGCTACTTGGAAGGCTGAGGCGGAAGGATCACTGGACCCCAGCAGGTCAAGGCTGCAGTGGCTGGGAGTGGCCTCTGCACTCCAGTCTGGGTGACAGAGTGAGACTCCAACTCAAAAAAAAAAAAAAAAAAGAACTCAGTAAAAGCAACCATGGGATTTGTTAATAGGATAGCCATTTTTGATTCTGACTAGGTCCAATTCAGAGTGATGGTTTTTTTAGCGATATTGTAAAATATGGGAGGGGAAGAAGTAGAAACAGCAACTAAAGACTACTCCTTCAAGGCTTCTCTTTGAAGAGGAGGAAAGAAATTAGTAGGCGGTTAGAGGGATATGACACTCAAGAACTTTGCTTCTTCTTTATAGGATGAGAAATCCTGGGGCATGTTTGTATGCTAATGAGAAAGTTGTATGGGAGGATGAGAGATGATGGTTCAGGAGAGGGAATGATCATTCTAGGAGCCAAGAAAAAACAAGTTTTGGAGAAGATAAAGAAAAGTGGTGATGTGTTAGAAAGCCACATTTGGATTCAAGCATTCTGTTTCAAATAAGGGCTTCTGTAAGAAGTCCAGTGAAGAGAAGAAATTCAAAGACCACATCAAAGTGAAGGGCAATATTCTAAGCTGCCCTCTAAAGAGGGGAGAATGATGAAGGAAGCCAATTTTTAGCAGAGGAAAGGCGTACCTTTAGTGTGGTTTACTAGGAAAGCCAGGGCATATTTCTCCTATCCTGTAAATTACCTTGACTATGGTGTATAATCTTTGGATTTTCGTAAAGTTGCTGGACATAAGTCATTGGACACATAGGATGCTAATGAGACAAGGATGGGGGATTCAAAAGTATATAAGACAACTTCTCAGAGAAAATAAAAACTCTACGTACAGAAAAAAAAAGAAGAAAAATGGGAGTCAGAGCCAGTGGCATAATTGGCCTTTGTAGGATCCCAACTCTTCTTTTACTGTTGATGTTTTTGTCACTGAAAGTCAGGCAAATGGGATTGTTACTGCCTCAGTTTTCCTCATCCACAAAATAAGGATTCTATGGTACATACTCCATAAAATAAAGTCAATACCAGTGCCTGAAAAGTAGCATACTCTCACTAACTATTAGGTGTTCTTATTGTTATTTTTATTTTATGTGCTTCCCACATATTCTACATTAAACCTTTTCTCAAGTAATGTTCACGTCTATATTAATGTCCTTATATTCCCCAGCCAATGTGAGTAATGGGCATGCATAAATGGCCCCAAAACTCTTAGCACATTGAGACCCTTTCAGCCCCAAGGACAGCAAAACTCCATTGTCATCCGCACCTACAAGTATTCAGCTTTGTATTGCCCAGGGGCTGGTCGCTCTCATAAATACATAAAGGGGTAGGGGTGTGTGTGTTGGGGGGGGGATAAATGTAGCAAGCCTTAGATTGAGCCCTGCGGGAAATTCCACTTCCCATTTGCAAAGAACAAGGCTGGGTTCTTTCTTCTTGATGTCTCTGCCACTTGCACACAGTGCTGGTATTGTATGTGGCACTGCTCTGTATCTCTTGGAAACCCAGAGTGTTTGTGCAGGCTTAGAGAAAAGCAAGGAAAAGCAAGGGAAACCAGAATCTGTGTTTCAGAGGCAGGCTTACAGGACACCTGCAAGGCTGGGAGAATGGTGAATACATTGGGATGAAACGTGGGCCCGAGTTCTGAATATGTTGACTTTATCTTTTAGTAATGCATTTCATTAGGAACAGGGACTATTGATGTACCCGGTAAATAAAATGTATTCTTCACAGCCAGCCTCACTCTTCAGCAGTTTCTTAAGCAGAGGAAGAAGAAGCAATGCTTGACAGCTGTTTTTCTTATTAAAAATTGCCCATCTGTGGCTCTGGGGAAGGAGATCAGAAAGAGGGAGTAGAGAAGAGAAGGGAACCAGGTTTCACTGGGTTCCTGTTTTGAGCCTGGCACTTCACATAGTGTAGCTCATTTAATCCTCTCTACTACTTTTAAGATAGGCAACAGTCTTATTTGAATAAGGGAGAAAGCTCTGAGAGGTTTTGTAACTTACCCAGAGTCACACAGCTAATAAATAGCCAACTGACATTTGGACTCGGGGCTTTCTGCCTTTGTTAACTCCTGTTCCTCCATACCAGGGTATCTCATCCTTGACACTATTGACATTTTGAGTTGGATGATGTGTGTGTGTGGGTGTGTGTGTGTGTGTGTGCGCGCGCACGTGTACGTGCTGGAGAGGGGTGTCTGTACATCACAGAATATTTAGCCTCATTTCAGGCTCAAGAGCATCACCTCTCACCCCCAGTTGTGATATCTAAAATATATATCTGGACATCGCCAAATGTCCCCTAGGGGGAAAAGTTTCCCCAGGGTGGCAACCACTGGCCCATATTATGCTGCTTAAAAAATTCTCCAAGAGCTCACAGACCAGTGGCAGTTGTCTAGATTGTGGTCAAAGATCATATTTGTGTGTGCCAAGTTCATACATTCTTTGTATACTGACTTCTTCTTTTGTCGAAGTTACTGCATTGGTAGTTACTGCACGCCTGCTCTAAGCCAAGCGCTCTGCTGGGTACTAGGGAAGGAGGTGAATGATGTGTAGTCCCTGCTGTCAGGGCGTATGGTGTAAGAGTTGACAAGACTCACACAGCAGTGGTGCAGTGAGTACAATGCCAGTGACTCCTCAGAGGAGAGAAATTTATCCCAGCCTGGCACTGGGTCTTAGAGAAGGAAGACTCCAGTTGGGATGTACAGGACCCATAGGTCAACTTAAAAGATAATATGATGGGCTTTTGCTTAGGGAGTATTCTGAGTTCCTAGTGAATGAGTCCTTAGTGATCTAACTGGCAAGATTTGTTTCTGTTTCTTTTTGTTATTTTTTTTTTTATATTGGATATAGGCCGGGCACGGTGGCTCAGCCTGCAATCCCAGCACTTTGGGAGGCCAAGGCAAGAAGATTGCCTGAGCCCGGGGGTTCAAGACCAGCCTGGGAAATTTGGTGAGACCTTCTCTCTACAATAAACCACAAAAACTGGCCAGGTGTAGTGGTGTGTGTCTGTAGTTCCAGCTACTTGGAAGGCTGAGATGAAAGGATCGCCTAAGTCCAGCAGGCCAAGGCAGCGGTGGCCATGAGCATGCCACTGTACTCCAGCCTGGGTGACAAGTGTGAGACTCCAAATCAAAAAAATATACACATATTGGATACACATAGAGAAAGTGACCATTTCTTAAGTGTAAAGCTTAATGAATTTTTACATATGTTGTACTTATAGAATTACCCCAGAAGTTTCAAGGTCAAGATGTTAAACATTTCTGTAGCCCCAGATGTTCCTCTCCCCTAGCAATCAGTAGAAGCTCCCCCAATAATACACACTATACAACTTCTTGGACCATTTTTGCCTGTTCTTGAACTTTATATAAATAGAGTTATATAGTATGTTTTCTTTTGTCTCTATCTTATTTTTCTCATTATTATGTTTGTGAGATTCATTTATACTGTTTCATAAAGCTGTATTTCATTTTTTACCGCTGTATAAAATTCAGGTGAATGAATATTGCCATAATTTATTTTTCTATTGATGAATATTTAGTTTGTTTGCAATTTTGCCTATATTAATAAAGTGGTCATAAACATTTTCATCTGTATCTTTGGGTGACATAAACACTACTTTCGCTTGGGTATACGAGTATACCTAGGAGTGGAATTGCTGGACCCTGGGGTAGGTTTAGGCTTGGCCTTAGGAGGCAGTGCCAGGCTTTCTCCAATTTATGTCCTCACCGCAGCTATTGAGAGTCCTAGTAGCTTTCAGTTTTCTGAAGGCATCATAAATTAACATATGCATAAGTAAGACAGGGATTTTAATTTCCAGGCTGCAGGCAGCAGGGCCTGAGTTGGGAAGATGGGTGGCATCACTTCTGTCCCATTGTCCTAACCCTTGTCACAATTCCTGCAGATGGCCACCTGGGCTCTGGGAGGGAGACTTAGTGCGTCAGTCCCACTTATGCAGAACCGGAGGAAGCTGCCTCCCTGCCCATGAGACGCTGGTACCATGGGGTTTAAGAGAAACATCAGCGTAAGAACAGCCCAATTTACCCTATACGAGACAGAGATCTGAAGTTGGTTTTCTAATGTAGCAAAGACACAAAGCTCTTGGAGGCACCTGTTTCAGCTCTGTGCTGGACCAAAGAGAAACAGCCTAAACTCTCCCCATTTGCTTCCTTACTCGCAGTACTTGCCTTGCTCACCTCCTGGGGTTGTAGAGTGATCAAGTGATACTTCGTCTATATAAAGAACAATGTATGCATGAAGAGATAACTGCTTTTTCAAGGTTGTGGTCAGGTCCTCCCTCCTGTGGGTCACAAGGACAAGCTGTATACAGTAATGGAAAGGATGTGTGCTCATAGTCAGGACCACCCACGATCACTTACCATAGAGCCATCTAGCTCATGCCTTTCACTTTCCTGGTCTTCCGTGTCCCCATCTGTGAAATGATGCCCATGGCCGAGGTAATCTCTGATGGCATTCCGCTGGAGGCATTGGGGGAATGAGAGTGAAAATGACCTCAAACCAGTACCCGTTATTTTCTCAGACCTTGTTGGAGATAACAATGTTGGTTAACTTTTATTGGAATGCCAAGAGCTGTCCTAAGCATTTTATACACATCATGTCTTATAAAGAAGACACCATTATTATTCCCATTTTACTGATGCAGAAACTGAGGCACAGAGAAACTAAAATTTAAACGAAGTCTCGTAGCTACTAAGTGAAAGCAGCATCTCAGCCCAGGCAGACTGATATCTGAGCCAAGTTATTAAAGCTGTGATGTCACGGACTCTTCACTCAGTGGCCCCCCCTAGATGAGAAAGATGGGAGTTTAGATAAACAACTTAGGAATCAGTCATATCTCCTTGTCATTTACTGGCTGTGTGCTCTCAAGCAAGGGCCTTAAGCCTGCTGGGTCTTCGTTTTCCAACATTAAACTGGGGCTAATGTTTTCTATCTCATGGGGATAATAGGAATAACATGGTGTCCAAGACAGTACAAAATAACGATCAAGCTCCCCTTTCTCTATCACTATATAAGTCAAGGTAGAAATGAAGAATGGTCATTGGAAATGACCTAACCTCCCATCTCCTCGCCACAGAGAATGTTCTTGGAATAACGCCAAACTAAAAGCCGAAGTGCAATGTAATACAACTGTGAAGAAAAACACACACATATACACAAACATAAATCAAACTGGAATTTTATTTTTTGTTAAGTGTCTACACCCTTTCTTCCCTACCATAAAAGTAATAGCTGCTCATTTTAGGAAATTGGAAAATATAGAAAAAAATGAAGAAAAACAAGTATTCTATAATCTTGGCACCCAAATACAATGGCGGTTGATATTTTGTTGTGGTCCCTTCTAGTATGTTTGTTTTTTTAGAAAATGGGTGAGATCATGTTGGGTTTAAAGTTTAGTAGTTTGCCTTTTCTCACTAAATAATACGACATAAACCTTTCTCCATGATAATGACAATCTCTTTGCAATCATCATTAAATGCTGTGTAATGTTTTACAATATCTATCGTGATTTACTTACTCCCATAACGTTTCTAAGTTTCTTACTATTACAAAAACACTAAAATGGCCATGATTTTATCCATAAAAACTTTATCTAAATTTCAAGCCATTTCCCTAAGGCATGGACATTTTTAAGGTCTCCTGATATACATTTCCAAATTGCTTTCCCAAAAGATTTAACCGATTTTTACTCCCACCAAGAGATAGGATTTTTCATTACATCCATGATAGCAATGAGAATTGTGAGATTTAGAATCCTTGTTAATTTGATTATTAAACAATTTCTATCTCATTGTTTAAGTGTACAATTCTTTGGTCCAAAATATTGTTGAATATTTATTCCTATTATCTCATGTTTTAAATATTTCTTCATGTCTGTATTTTCTGTTTTATTGTGACATATATCAAAAGTATGTGTGTGTCTAATTTAAATAATAGTAAGACAGTAAAGAGGTCAGGTGCCAGGACTCACACCTGTAATCCTAACGCTTTGGAGAGGCTGCGGCTGGAGGATTGCTTGAGGCCAGAAGTTCAAGACCAGCCATTTAAAAATTAGCTGGGCATGGTGGCACATGCCTGTAGTCCCAGATACTCAGGAGGATGATGTGGGAGGATTGCTTGAGCTCAGGAGTTCGAGGCTGCAGTGAGTAATGATCATACCACTGCACTCCAGCCTGGGCAACAGAGCAAGATCCTGTTTCTAAAAAAAACACTAATTCATACATTTGTACACCACCTAACTTATGAAATAGACCATTTCTGTACCTTAGATGTCTCCTGAATGTCCCTCTTGTTTTCCTCCCACCTTCTGAGGTAACCACAATTCTGACATTTGTAGTCGTTATTTGCTTGATTTTTAGAATAGTTTTACCATCCACCCAGGCACACTTAAACAATGAAGTGTGCCTTATCTGTTTTGAACTTTATAAAAATGGATTAATACTGTAAATATTCTTCTGTGGCTTACTTCACCCACAATTGTTATTGAATTCACCCAAGCTAATTTGTATGATGTGTTTCTCCAGTAGAATTACTGAGTCCTCTTCATTTGGCAACCTGTTAGGTTTTAAGCCTGTTTTAATACATACTGTAAATATGCCTTCCAGACTACTTGGTTCCTAACCATCTCTTTGGTCATTAGAAATAATTTTAATTCTAATATCTATATAATTTTTTCTTTTGTAATTCTTTCATTGCTTCAATATGTGGAGACTTCTCTGTAATTTTATTTTTTGACTTGGAGTCTCACTCTGTCCCCCGTGCTGGAGTGCAGCAGCACAATCACAGCTCATCTTGAATCTCCTGGGCTCAGGTGGTCCTTCTGCCTCAGCCTCCCGAGCAGCTGGAACTATAGGTGTGTCCCCCACCACATCTGGCATTTTTTTTTTTATTTTTTGGTACAGGAAAAGTCTCCGTATGTTGCCTAGGCTGGTGTTGAATTCCTGGGCTCAAGCGATTCTCCTGCCTCCCATAGTGCTGGGATTACAGGAATGAGTCACTATGCCCGGCTTTTTTGTAATCTTTAAATCACAAAATTTTTCTCATGTTCTTCTGTTTTGTTGTTCTTTTCCTGTTCTGTCTTTGAGTATTTGTGTGTGTTTAACCCTTTACACAGCTTGGAATTTATTTTGCTTTACAGCCTGGAGTGAAAATGTTTGTTTTGACTCAGTTGCTAGCCGATTGCTCGCAGTAGCATTATCAAATACATCTTATTTGCTAGATATTGTCTGCTGCATCTCGGCCCCATACCTGTCCTTACATATACTCCACTCTACTGCCACAACTGGGAGCCTGTAAACTACATTTCCAGAGTTCCTTGGCAACTGGGTGTTACTTCCTGCCAGTGGAGACAATCACATGGAATTCACAGGTGGGAAACATATAAAAACTGTTATTCTTCTTCTGACAACACCATTAGAAGAAATGCATTTTCCAGGTCTACAGGAGGTACTAGCTTCTTACAGGTGTCAATCCCTGGGAAATAGGACTTTCTCCTTTTTGTTCCTCTCATTTTTCTATACGTCTGTAATGCATTCCTTGTATTTAAATTTTATTTTAGATTCAGGGGGTACATGTGCAGGTTAGGTACATAGATACACTGCACGATGGTGAGGTATGGGCTTGTACTGAGCCTGTCACCCAGATGGTGAGTGTGGTACCCAATGGGTGGTTTTCAACCCTTGTCCTCATCCCTCTCTATGCTTTTCAGGAGTCCCCAGTGTCTGTTGTTCCCATCCTTATACCTATGTGTACCCAGTGTCTAGCTCCCACTTGTAAATGAGAACTTGCAGTATTCGGTTTTTTGGTTTCTGTGTTCAATTCCCTGTATTAAAGTCTCCTCTGTTTGAAATACCTAGAGTGGTTTTTGTTTTCTCAAGCTTACACTTGAGAAAACTTTCCTCTTCCTACTGACTACTGACTTACAATGCCAAGTTGATTGTGTATGCGTGTGTGCCCGTGTGCATGTGTGTGTAAAGAAAGGAAAGGGAGAGATAGAGAAGTAATGTGTCTATTTGTTTTGGAGCTATTTATGTTGATTCACTGATCCTTCTTCCAATTCTGGCCCACACATATTTATCATTATAATTAATATAGCTTAAGCATAACTTTCAGTATCTGATATGCAAATCTGCCCTTATTCCTCTTCTCATATGGTCTTCACTAGTCTCATCTACTTATCAAGCTGTGATTTTTAGAAAAAAAATCTTTAAAAGGAGAATTGATTGTACTCTATCAAAACCTTTATTCTCTGTGTCTTGCTGAAGCTTAGCCTCTTGCTTAAGAAAAGTTGATGTTGCTCCATGTAAGGACTCACAGATGGAGTCACACACTGCTTCCTCTTCCCGTGGGCATGGTGGGCAGCTGCGTCTGGGGGCACAGGTGATAAATTATGGTCCATTCAGAGTGGCTCTTCCTTGCCACCTTGGGGTTACCCTATTTGGAGAAGAAGCTGCAGAACTGTCATCTCTAACAATGAAAGGGGATCTTGTTTCCTGCAAGTCAGCCCAACTAACAATGCCCAAGGTCAGAAGAGATATTTCCTGCAAGACCTTGCAATTTCTCAATAATCCTGTTTGGGCTCATTGGATGAAATAGCTGTGGGAAAATGATCTGATCATTATTTTAAATGCTGGGTCAATCATTTCAGCAGATGCCTCTGAAACACATACCATCTCTGCTTTGGTAACGACTGAAAGGAAGGGAATTGAGGAAGTGCCCTGTAGTTCCTTATTTATTTTATTTTATTTTTTGCAAGAGAAGACTTTAATATTCTGAAAACACCCCTAAGATCTCCCCTCTGGGTTCTCCTTGTGCTTTTCTGTGAAGCCTGACTTGGTCAAAGACAAAGGCTGCCCTGACTTTGGAAGTCTCAGCCCTGGGGAAGCCTCTGGCATTTTTCCCCATGCTGCTGCCTTTGTGTATAAGATGCTTTGGAACATGAAAGCTCACTTCGTGACCCTCAGGGCTCAGTGCTTCAGGGAGTAGGGCACCTTGAGTGTGAGTAGCAGAGAGGCTATTTTAGAGGGAATGTGGGGATGGTGCCAAGGGTGTCCTGGCATGGAAGTCTAGGTAAAAGGCAGCATGACTTTGCATAGACTTAGGGCAGAGCAGGAATCACCCCCCACCTCTCACCACCAAGAACTTAAGAGTCACACAGCCTGGGCTTGACTTCTAGCTGCCTTGCTTCCAATTAGCTGGGTGCTTTCTCTGCCTCAGTTTCCCCCTCCTAATGATGTGAAAAACAATGACTGTGTCAAGGGCTAGATGGATTAAATGAGGTCATTCACAGAAGGGCTTGAAATAGTACCCATTTGTCCCATCTCCCTGTTCTTATACCCCACTCCATTCTCAATCTTATTTCATAGGTGGTTAGTTGTCTACACTTGGAAGCCAGACTGCCCACTTCATGTCCTGATTTGGCTAATGGCTAGCTGTGTGACTTTCAGTGAGTTGCCTAACCTATCTAAGTCTCACTTTGCTCATCTGTAATAAACATCTCCTAGCAGTACCCCCTCGTAGCATTGTTGTAAAGATTGAATTACTTCATGCACAGTAATCACTTAGACCAATGGTTCTAAACTGGTGGCAAGTTTGACACCTAGGAGACATTTGGTAATGTCTGCAGATGTTTTGGTGGTCACCACTGGTGTATGTGCTACTGGCATATGGGTAGAGGCCAAGGATGCTGTTAAACATTCTGCAAGGGGCAGGACAGCCTGTAAAACAAACAGCTAACATGGTGCAACGGTCAAGAGTGCCAAGGTTGAAAAACTCTGTAGACCAATTCATGGCTTTGCATGAGCACTCAGTCAATGCTGCCTGCTGTAATTTGAGTGACAGCGTCAGGCACTTATAACATGTCAGGAGCGGCCTGTATGCTGGGACTATAAAGCTGGGTGTCATGTAGGACCCGCCTTCAAGTTGCTCTATCTGGAGGGGAAGACTGAGCATGAGATTGTGGGACTGGGGGAGTGAATTGGAGACATGAAGCTTGGTCTCTGAAAACCAGCCAGAGTGGAGAGTCAAAGGACACTTCCTCCTTCTTCAATCACTCCTCTACTCTTAGAACAGGCCAAGCCTGTGTTGGGAGCCAGGCAAGAAGGTGATTTGTAGCAATTTGATGTCTGATCTTCTGGAAAGAAGTTAGGGTTCTATGGGCCCATATGGCAAGGCCCTCATTCCAGTCAGAGGAGGCGAGACTTACTTCTCAAAGGAAGTGATGTTTGTTGCTGCATCACAAAGGGCAAGTAAGAGGGAAAGGAATGTGGAGAAGGGAAGGGCAGAAATGTCCATGTATTCCACACATGCTTATTGAGAACCTAGCATGTGCCAGCCACAGTTCTAGGCACTGAGAATACAGCAATGAGCCAAAGGCAAACAATGTGCCCTCATGGAGCTTACAGTGTAGTGGAAGGGGGCTGGGCACAGACATCAAACACACAAACAAACACACAGGTAGTGTGTCAGATGGCGACAAGTCCTATAAAGAAAAAACAGGGACAAGAGAGGGTGCCTGAGGGAGAGCAGCAATATTCAATAGGAGACTCATGAAAGGCCTCCATGAGGATATGATCTTCTCCAAGCAATGAATTGAAGCAAGTAAAGGAGGACCCCATACGGATACCTGTGTTCCAAGCAAAGAATGTAGCTTGTGCAAAGGCCCTTAGGCAGCAGCCTCCCTGGCATGTCTGAGGATCAACAGGAAGATCAGTAGGGAGTGGGGAGGAATTGAACTAAAGTGGTCAAGAAAAGTCTTGGATGTCACAGTTAAGAGGGTGGATGGTCTTCTGAAGGTGACGGCTTACTCCTAAGCCACCAAGGAAACGCCCAGACATCTTCTATGAACATGGCACTGTTTGTGATACTTGCTCAGCATAAACAGGCTGTTTTCTGGGTAGCTGTGCCCGTGGAGTGTTGCTCTGATTACACACTATAAATGCTAGTATCCATTGCCTGCAAGATGTGTTCGGCACTGAAGGACTCTTATGCACCCCATGCTGGTAAAGTTTCACAGTGGCAACTGAGCCCCTAGTTTCAGTCCCAGTGACACAGCATTGGGCACAACACAGAGCCTCAAATTCCTGACTCGCTCAATAACGAGATTCAGCAATTGTCAGCTCACTTCCTCTCCAGCTCCAGGATTGCCTCAAAGCCCTTCATGGATGCCTAGATAACAATTGCCAAACCATGGAGCACTAACTATACACCAGGCATTATACACTAAACATTGTACGTGTATTTTTTCTGAGTCAAGCTCAACAGCACCCTTGGATAGAAGTGCCATCTCTCCTTTAAAGATGAGAAAACAGAGGCACAGAGGGGCCGAGGTCATGCCTTAAAGTTGCATGGCTTGTATGTGACAGACAGACCCAGCTCTGTCTGACTGCAGAGCCAGGACTCTGTGGGCTCCTTGAACGTGACTATGAAAGATGGTACCAGAGTGCAGCTCCCAAGTATGTGTAGCTCACCCGGAAAGCAGAACACAAACATTCTGCTTCTCCTGTCTCCGCCTCCACACCTGTTCTGCTGATGGGGCCAGGAAGACCCGGACCTGGTCCCTGGGCTCTCTCCAGCAAGGTCACCGCTAAACTGCAAAGTTGTTGAATAAGGACTGAAGTTTTATCAATGACTTCCCCAGGACGCAGCCTTGAGCAGTAGGTCAGAGGCTTATTTGTGTGGCTGCATGGGGCATCCCAGACCCCTGTGGAGAGTCAGGTAGAATCAGACTTCAACCCCAGACACTAGGAGACTCAAACAACAAGATGGAAAACACATGCTGACACGTTCGCCTTACCGCTCAGGGTTGCCTAGCAACCGCAAGTGACAAGCTGCCAACTCGGTGATACAATCGCAGCAGGGAGATCAGAGTAAGCCAATTAAAACTTTTTTTTTCACTTTTTCGTTTTTGTTCCCATAATTTCATTTAGTCCTGACTGCCCTCAAACTCGGATTAAGAAGCCTGCCAGAGGAGAGTGGAACTCACGCAGATGACACAGCCCATTTCCCAACTACGTAGTCAGAAAAATATGCTCATCACGTGCCAGCCACAGAGCAAGGGTAATTTAATTAAAATGTAGGCTTTTCTACCTATTTATTTAGCTCCACTGTGAAATTTAAAATTTGCCTGGAGATAGGGCCAAGTCTATTTTTTAAAAATTAGTGCTTTCCCACCACCATTGTTAGGACAATGCCTGGCTCATAGCAAGTGTTCACTAAACGGCTGAGTGAGTGTATGTATGAATGAATGAATGAGTGAATGAATGAGTGAAACAGACGCTGGGGCAAATTGTAAAGTTGACAGTCGCAGAGGTGAGTCCAATGTCACTGAATTATCAGATGATCAATTAAACCTTAGTTATTTATCATTCACCAGATTTTATTTTTTCAAGTTTTTGACCCCACCTCCTCAGCTTTCTGGGTGGATTTTAAGCAACAGTAGGGAATCAACTTTAGACATGAGGAGTTGGAGGGGAGACTGAAAGAATGCTTATTTCCTCTACCATACTTATTCCTCTACCATGCTTATTCCCTTACCTTCCCTGAGTTCTGCATTTCCTGTTTTCTGAAACGCTTTTGTCCTGATGTTCCACCTCTCTGGGTATTCTCTGTCTCCTCTGACTGTCCCTGTCACACCACTGAGAGGGTAAGAAGACGTACATCTTCCTAAGGACCCCCAAATTGTGTGATTTGACCATGTAGATCATTCACTTTATTTCCAAAGTGTCTCCTCCACGGGAAATGTGGGTTCATGAGATGCGGAGAGTTTTACTCTGCTCACAGATACATTAAATTTTATGAAAAATGTGGAACATACATTGGTCTACAGTCAAAAAATCCTGGTCGATGCCAGTCTCTCACCCAATCCCTGTGTGATCTCGATGCAGTTCTGAAGATCTGGGTCCTTCAGTGCCCATCATAAGATATTAGATGGAGGAGGTACTGCTTTCTTTTAGCTTTAGTTATTTATAATTTTAGATTGTCATTTTCAACCTTTAAAAAATCACTATTATTGTTTCCCTCTCCCAAGAGCTACTTTAGACATGTATTCCTAATAGTTTCTCCAGGAAATTTTAAATCCATATGTGTATCTGTTTATGTACTATGTGTCTATCTGCACATTATACATAAAAAGAGAAATATAGCTTTGTACGCTTCCTGCCAAAAAACCAATTTTCACCTCCTTGAGGACAATATATAGCCTCCCTTGAGAATGTACGTGGTTGGGCAAAAGCTTCTATTTTTCCCTCTGACTTCTGGAGCTCAGTGAAAGAAAAGTCAGTCTATAGTCTGTGCTTTAAAAGACAGAACTCACTGGAAAAACAAAACAAAACAAAACAAAACCACTTCTTTTTGGAACAAGGTCATTGTAGCCCTTCTATGACACTGCTTTCAGAATTCAGCAACGAAACCCTCCTGGCCAACATTACTTTCTTCCCTCTTGGACAGGCTCCATCTATGCATTCATACTCTGCGGTTTGAGGACACAGACTAAGGAGGGTGTGATGGATGATTTTATGTGCCAACTTGACTGGGCCATCAGGTGCCCAGCTATTTGACTAAATATTATTCTGGGTGTGTATGTGAGAGTTTCTGGATGAGGTTAACATTGGAGTTGGCAGACTGAGTAAATCAGATGGCCCTCCCATGTGGGTGGGTCTCATCCAATCAGGTTGAAGCCTGAACAAGACAAAAAGAAGGATAGGAGAATTCTTTCCCTCTGCTTCACTGTTTTCCAGATGGGAAAACTACCTGTCTTCACCTGCACTTGAGCTGTAACTTACATCACTAGCTCTTCTGGATTGCAGGTGGCAGATATGAAACTTTTAATCCTCCATAATTGCGTGTGCCAAGTCCTTATAAAAAGTATCTCTCAACTGATTGATCGATTGATAAATAGATAGAAGATACATATATGAGGGGGACCACCCCCAAAACAGAATTATCTTTGGGAGGGTGGGTTCCTTGTAGTACAGCCACCCCCGCTAGCTAAGTGTCTTAGGAACCCATCGGCATCAGTGTACCAGTTAACATTGTTGTGAGAGACTGCATTCAGCTTCAGTGAATTTTTTTTTTTTTTGGAGATTCTTTCAACATATTTGCCCAATTCATGATGGATGATTTACGAGTACACCTGCCCACATTGCGCAGAGTGTTCAGCAGTTTTGGACCCAAACCGACATGATCCCCATGCCTCATCCTCCCTATTCACCCATTCTCACCCTAAGCAACATTTTCCCCCCAGCAGGATGAAAAAAGTCCTCAGAGGGAAACATTTTGCTGATGTGGAAGAGGTGAAACAAGAAATAGCAGAAGCACTAAAGGGCACTAAAATTGGTGAGTTCAAAAACTGTTTTGAGTGGTAGAAAAAGCATCTTGACAGGTGTATTGCATCAAATAGAGAGTACTTTAAAGGTGACCGGAGTTTAAACATGTAAGAATAAATACACAGTTTTTTATAAATAACTTCTGGGTTTTGGGGGGTCCTCCCTTATATATTATATTGGTTCTGTTTTTCTAAAGAACTCTGGCTAATACAAGGGCTTTGGAGAGAACTAAGGACAGAGAGGCTGACAAGGGTTAGATCATCTGGCTTTGTAAGTCACTGTTGTAGCAAGTATATATTTTGCTCCTCCCAAATATTCTTCAATCCCTTTTAATAGCTCTGTGCTTACCTCCCCTGCTTCTACGTGCTTTGCTGCTAGTGGCTGACATTTTAAAAAAATCTTCTTCAAAGGTTTGCTCTTGGGCTGTTAGAGTCACCTCCCCTACAGTGAGAACTGAATTGACATCCCCTGGGATGGCCCAAAACTGCTGACCAACTGGTCGGAAGCAAAAGCCCCTAGTTATCTTCTCTTGAGACAGAACACACTCTGAGGTGCAATGTATGCTCCACTGCTTCACCTGGGATCAGGCTGAGGATAGCATGTGGCCTGAAATTGCATTCTCCCTTTCCTCCTTTTTTCTTCTCTAGCCAGTTCTCTTGGAAGCACTTCCTTAATTAATCACATGCACTAGAATCCTTGGCTCAAGATCTGCCTCTGGGAGAAGTTGACCAAAGAGTCATAGAAAAGGTTTGGACTTTCTCCAGTGGAAAGTGGGAAACCACTGGGTGTTTTTAATTCAAAGAGTGAAATACTTATATTTGAAAACTCTGCCTCCTAGTATTAAGATGCCTAATTGCATCATTGTTCTTGGCTGAAACAGTCTTCTTCTTCCCCTTCTCTGGAGTGAGTGGAAAGATCTCTTGAATTTTCCCAATCCTACAAAGCCAGTTGAGTCCATGCATGCTTGGATTCATATGTATCTCTGACCTTGGATTGCCCGCTCCCTCTTATCTACTTCATTCATCCAACAAACATTTATTGATTGCCTACCATATATTAGGTATTGCTTCCTATTAAGTTAGTTTTTGGACTTCTTGGAGTCCCAAGCTTACTGTCAAACATCTCTCCTAGGTCTGGGCCCACCCATGCCTCTTTCAGTATGACTACATCTTCAGAAGGTTCTATGCACACTGATGGCGTATAAAACAAAGTTTTGACAAGGAACTTCCATAACATCCACAATGATCCTTGAAGGTTCCTCAAGGAGACATTTTGTGAATAGTTGTCCTATAAGAATGTAACAGTTTCACGTAATCAATACCAGAAGGAATTTTCTCTGGCTATCCCAGAGGGGCAGTCTAATGATAGGCTATACAAATATACCATCAGAATGCTCAATTTATGTTTTTTTTTACTATCAAAGAAACAAAACCTCTGTCTAAAAACTGGTCTTCAAAGGCATTGTGTAAAATAAGGTGTCTTAGCAATTTCAACCAAGGATAACCTACCCAGCCAAGTTAGCTTCATCAGTGATCCAATCTCTAAGAACCTATGCTGTCACCAGACCACCTCTACATGAAATACTTAAGAAAGTACTAAAACACAGCAGAAAAGGAAAAAAGAACAACATTCTTCACAAGCGTACAGGAAAAAGAATAAAACACACATGAACCATCCCCAAAACCAAAAGCTTAATTTCTACCCTGAACATAACTTAATTTCTACCGTGAACATAGCTTAATTTCTACCCTGAACTAATCCTATTTATCTTTAAGAAACAGACAGGCCTGTGGACAGAAGTTTCCCTCTTGACCAAATCAGCTATACTGGTGAAACTCAAGATGGCAGTCCAATTGATCTCTGAAGAATGTTTTACCTTGTTGTAACATGCTTTTCATACTAAATTGCATGCACCTTAGCAGCCATGACAGGAAATATCAGACCAAAACAAGAAGAGAAAAGAGATGAGATCCAAATTCTGGGTAATCTCCATTTATTCCCAGAGAAGACATGACTGTTCCTCCCCTTGCCTTTAATGTCCAACCCCTTCATTATAGAAACTCTATATTTTAACTCCCTTATCTCCCACCCAGTGAGAAGATGATTTGTGAATCATATTTCAACTTCTCTATTCTGTGGCCATAAAATTGAAGCCTATCCTGTTTGGTATCCCACTTTCAGTTTCACTTATTGGTTTTATTTGTTTTGTTTTGTTTTTTTGAGTTGGAGTCTCACTCTTTGGCTCAGACTGGAGTGCAGTGGCTGCTCCCGGCCACCGCAGCCTCGACCTGCTGGGCTCCAGCGATCCTTCTGCCTCAGTCTTCCAAGTAGCTGGAATTACAGGTACGCGCTACCACGCCCGGCTAATTTTTTTATTTATTGTAGAAATGAGGTCTCGCCAAGTTGCCCAGGCGGGTCTCGAACCCGCGGGCTCAGGCAATCCACTCACCTCAGCCTCCCAAAGCGCGGGATACAGGCTGAGCCACCGAGCCCGGCACTTATTGGTTTTATAACACCAGAGAGGAAAGAGCCAACTTTGTCAATAACAGCAAAAGTGTACAGTGTTCATACAATCTACAGATGTGTACAGTAATGTCCATATTTATCCACCACTCACTCACTGACTCACCCAGAGAAACCTCCAGGACTGTAAGTTCCATTCATAGTAAGTGCCCTATACAGGAGTACCATTTTTTAAATCTTTCATACCAGATTTTTACTGCATCTTTTCTAGGTTTAGATACACAGATACTTACCATTGTGTTCCAATTGCCTAGAGTATTCAGTACAGTAACATGCTGTACAGGTTTGTAGTTTAGGAGCAATAGGCTATACCAAATAACCTAGGTGTGTAATAAGTTATACCATCTAGGTTTGTGGGAATACACTCTACGATGTTCACACAACGATGAAATCATCTAACAATGCACTTCAGATATCCTATCTTCATCACTAAACAATGCATGTCTATATTTAATAAGCCTGTGCAAACAACACACCTGTGTGCATCAGTATAATTCAAATGAAAATTATGTAATTATAATTTGTTCAAGAAAAAAATATGTGGCAGATATTCAAATGTAAATATCACAGGAAATATGGTTCATCTTTTCTTTAATGTGAAAGCAGTATATAATGGTGGAAAGCAGCATAGACATTTGGGCAGGAGGATATGGATTTGTCTTCTCTCAGCAACTGACTAACTGTGTAATGTTGGCCAAGTTACTCAACCGCTCTAAAGCTCTGTTTTTTTCATCTGAAAATAAAGTTAAAAATACCTACCTTCAGGAAAAATAATGCTGTAAGAGTAATATTATAATGTTCCTACTACATATTAAGTACTCAATACATGTTAGCTACCTTCTTTTTTGCAGAAGAAAAGTATATATGTTGTGTAGTTACACACTGCAAAGGTGCGATTATTGTCCCTGCTTTACTGTCACTGAAATCACGTTGCTCTCCTTAAATTAAAAGTAATGAAAAACTTCTGTTACTAGGAAAGCATGAGCCAGGATCAATACATAACAATCCAACCCTTAATGAGGAGACCATTATGTAGAAAATAACAGCATCGGTAAAATCAAACAATTTTCTCATTATTAAAGGCTTTAGGTACTTGACTAAATAACATGTCCTCAAAACACAGTGGAGTAAGCCTCCATTCCTGGAGAAGAGTTAGTCATTTCAGGCTTCAGATATCCTAGTTATTTCTTCTCATTCAAATATACATATGGAAAAGCAAAAGCAAAAACAAAAAAAACCTTATGCTAAAACCAGTCCAACAAGCCAGGCTCAGTGGCTCAGCCTGTAATCCCGCACTTTGGGAGGTTGAGGTGAGTGGATTGCCTGAGCCCACGGGTTCAAGACCCGCCTGGGCAACTTGGCGAGACCTCATCCCTACAATAAATAAGTAAAAAAAAAAATTAGCCGGGTGTGGTAGCGTGCACCTGTACTTCCAGTTACATGGAAGGCTGAGGTGGAAGGATCGCCGGAGCCCAGCAGGTCGAGGCTGTGGTGGATGGGAGTGTGCCACTGCACTCCAGTCTGGCGACAGAGTGAGACTCCAACTCAAAAACAAACAAACAAGCAAACAAACAAACAAAAAAACACAAGCCCAACTTCCCCATAGAACTAATCGTTACCATTAAAACAAAACAAAACAAAAAACATAGAAATCAACCCTCCTAGTGTTGGGACTCAGAAGATGATACCCCAAAAAATGGTGTTTTGACATGCTCAGCTGAAGGCGGCAAAGGCTTTCTGACCTTCCATCCCACCTATGTCTCTCCCAAAAGAAGGTGCTTCCCTGTTATCTCATTATCTATTTCAGAAAAGGAGAGGAAAAATGTAACCATAGCTGATTCAACCATTTTAATAAATGAGACCTGTCTTTTAGATTCATTCAACTTCAATGAGAACTATCCACAAGTCAGTCTCTGTTTCCCCCATCCATTCATTCTCCCACTTATTAATTCATTTTCCCCTATAATAATTAATTGTTCCTCATTAGAATTCTTCTTCTCCCCCCTCCTTTGCTACAGAAAGAAAAGTATTCTTTCTGTAACCTTGAGATAGGATTTAAGTTTCTATAAGTCATTGAGAAGTTGGGTCTTCATACTGAAGTTTCTCATGTATACAAGTTAAATAAATGTGTATGCCTTTTCTCTTATTAATCAAACTACTTCATACCAGTGATTTCTCAGGGAACCCTTAAGGGGTCAATGACTATAGTCTTCATACTGGTCTTAAAGCTTGAAACTTAAATTTGTCTTACCTGAGTTCCTTTCTTGGAAAACTGACCCTCAGACCTCACAGAGAATATCAAGGAACTGAAACTCACCAGGATCATCACATCCAGACAAAGAGATGATAGATTCCTCATCAGGCTCCCCTAAGCCTCCTTAATTTCTGTTTTCCTGCATGTAACTGCATCCTAGGCCCACTATACAAACCCCTGACTTTAGAGGGATGGAGAGACAAATTTGATAATCTCCTGTTTTCCTCAACTGATATCTAAATAAAAAGCCTTCTTTTCAGGCAATACTTATTTTCTCGAGATTGGCTTTCTGTATGGCAAGCAATGAGACCTCAACTGAACCCTTGCTATTCTCGTAACTGTGTTAGTAGGAAAAGTGACCTAAAATAAAGAAGTAAGTTAAAATAGTAGAAAATGGTATTTTTCAAGAGGCAAAATAATCCACTTAAATGTAAATTTAAAATTGTTAAGATAATTTGTGGCTGATCATCATTTTCCACAGATCTAGAAAAAAAAATACTTAAATTCCCACAGATGCAAAAAAGAGCCCAAATAGATGAAGCAATCCTAAGCAAAAAATGAAGGTGGAAGTATCACATTACCGGATTTCAAACTGAAATGGTGGAACACATGGCTGCTCTGTCACATTGCCAATACGAGTAAGAGGCAAGGAACTGGGAAGAAAAAAGTTTATTTCTGAATTTGGAATTCAGGGAGACAAACAAGTATAGATACCAAGGCCAGCTCAACTCCTCTGATTTATAAGTATATAAATTTATAAGCATATAAAACCTGTATTTATAAGCACAAACATTGAAGTTTCCTATCATTTGACATCAAACTACATGACTTGCAAAGCATTCTATAGGATTCCAGTTACAATTGTGCTTTGCCAATTATAACATTCATTTTTAGCATATTCTTGGTACCCATTACTGGGAACTTGTAATTTTCATTTATCAGTAACTCTAAGCAAAGAAGTTGGTGGAACTTACTACAAAGTAAAACATTATACATTGTGATACATCATTAGCCACTGGATACAACAAAGTAAAAAAGTGTACTGGTTGCAGTTACAAGATTAATATAATTGTATTTCCAACTTTAAGTATTGATCATAGAAATGAATAGCAATCTATTTTATTAACCATGTGTATATAAAGATGGCATCAGTGACTCATTCTGTTCCAGGGAGGGTCATCACAGTCTTATAAGAGGAATATGGGTACATGCAGGGCAGTAACCCTAAGAAACCAAACACTATAACAATCATGAATTAGTAGTAGTGGGACTATTCATCAAAACTTTACTACAAGGCAACAGTAACTTAAACAGCATGGTACTGGTACAAAAATAGACACGTAGACCAATGGAATGGAATTAAGGATTCAGAAATAAAACTGCTGGCATACAACCATCTCATCTTAGACAAAGCTAACAAAAACAAACTTTGGAAAAAGGAAACCCTACTTAGCAAATAGTGCTGGGAAAATTGGCTAAACATAAGCAGAAGAATTAAGCTGGACCCTTTTCTTCTCATCATATACAAAAATTAACTCAAGATGGATTAATTACTTAAAACATAAGATCTCAAATTATATAAATTCTAGAAGAAACCATCGGAAACTCTCTTCTGGACATCAGCCTAGGCAATGAATTCATGACCAAGATCTCAAAATCAAAATAGAAGACAAAATTGACAAGTGGAACCTAACCAAACTCAAGAGCTTCTGAACAGCAAAAAAACAAAACAAAACAAAAACTATAAGTCAAGTTAAGATAACCTACAGAATGGGAGAAAATATTTGCAAACTATGCATCTGACAAACATCTAATATCCAGAATCTGCAAGGAACTTAAATGAATCGACAGGAGGAAAACTAATAACCCCCATTAGAAAGTGGGCAAAGGACATGAACAGACACTTCTCAATGGAAGACATACAGTGAACAAACATATGAAACAATGTTCAACATCACTAAACATCAGAGAAATGCAAACCAATACCACAATACGATACCTTGTCACACCAGTCAAGGTGACTTTTATTAAAAAGTCAAAAAACTAGCTGGGCATGGTAGCACATGCCTGTATTTCCAGCTACTTGCAAGACTGAGGCAGAAGGATTGCTCGAGCACAGCAGGTCAAGTCTGTAGTGGCCATGAGAATGGATGACAGAGTGAGACTCCTACTCAAAAAAAAAAAAAAAAGGCCAAGAAACAACAAATGCCGTCAGAGATGTGGAGAAAAGGTAATGCTCCCACACTGCTGGTAGGAATTCAAGCTAGCTAATCTCCTATGAAAAGCAGTTTGGAGATTTATCAGAAAACTAAAAATAAATTTACCCCTTGATCCAGCAATCCCTGTACTGGGTATATACACAAAAGAAAACAAATCACTCTACCTAAAAGATACCTTCACATGTATGATTATTGCAGCACTATTCACAATAGCAAAACCATGGAACCAACCTGGGTGCCCATCAATGGTGGAGTGGATAAGGAAAACATGGTACATATACACCAGGGAAAACAATGCAGCCATTAAAAATAACAAAATCATGTCCTTTACAGCAGCAAGGATGCAGTTAGAGACCATCATCCTGAGCAAATAATCACAGAAACAGAAAACTGAATACCCTATGTTATCCCTAGAAGGTGGGAGCTAAACACTGTATGCACACAGCCACAAGGATAGAAACAACAGACACTGGGGCAATCCTAAAGAGAGGAGTGAGGGAGGGGGTAAGGGCTAAAAACTACCCACTGGGTACCATGTCCACCACCTGAGTGACAGGCGCAATAGAAACCCCAACTGCACTATCACACAATATTCCTATGTAACAAACCTGTATATGTGCCCTGAAGCAAAATAGAACAATTTTAAAATAATAATAATAATAATAATAATAACAGAAACAAAGATTATTTGTGGCTGGTGAAAAACCCATTCAAATTTGTAAGGTTGGCCGGGCCCGGTGGCTCAGCCTGTAATCCCGTGCTTTGGGAGGCCGAGGTGAGTGGTTTGCCTGAGCCTGCGGGTTCAAGACCCGCCTGGGCAACTTGGCGAGACCTCATCTCTACAATAAATCAAAAATCAGCCAGGCGTGGTAGCACGCTCCTGTAATTCCATCTACTCCGAAGGCTGAGGCAGAAGGATCGCCGGAGCCCATCTGGTGGAGACCGCGGTGGCCGGGAGCAGCCACTGCACTCCAGTCTGGGTGACTGAGTGAGATTCCAACTCAAAAAAAAAAAAAAAATTGTAAGGTTTCAGTAACTGAAAATGGAAAACTATTTGAGGTAAGCACTTGTCTTTTTTGTTGTGTTCTTTTGTAGTAAGTTAAAAAAAAATACAGTACTAGCCGGGCTCCCGCACCTTGGGAGACTGAGGTGAGTGGATTGCCTGAGCCCGCGGGTTCGAGACCCGCCTGGGCAGGCGAAACCTCATCTCTACAATAAATCAAAAAATTAGCCGGGCGTGGTAGCGCGCACCTGTAATTCCGGCTACTCGGAAGGCTGAGGCGGAAGGATCGCCGGAGCCCAGCAGGTCGAGGCTGCGGTGGCCGGAAGCGGCCACTGCACTCCAGTCTGGGCGACAGAGTGAGGCTCCAACTCAAAAAAAAAATAAAAAATACAGTAGTAATACAGTAATTATGTTGGTGATATTATTAATTTGAATATTAGATTAGTCAAAATGTTTTTTCCAAGGGACTCAATAT
>CAUYQG010005563.1:0-29764 GCA_963574415.1 Tarsius wallacei
GCCTGTAATTCCGGCTACTCGGAAGGCTGAGGCGGAAGGATCGCTGGAGCCCAGCAGGTCGAGGCTGCGGTGGCCGGGAGCGGCCACTGCACTCCAGTCTGGGTGACAGAGTGAGACTCCAGCTCAAAAAAAAACAAAAACAAAAACAAAAAAAGAGTATCTAGCACTTCATATACATTTTATTAGCCTTTATAAAATATCTTCAGCTGTCATATTACTATAAATAATTCTCTGAAATATTTCATTAATGAGAAGAAAACAATGAAAATTATAGTGACATAAAATACATTTTCACACACAAATTAGCTTTTACATTAAGTTTAGAAATTATCCCAAGGCATCCCACAGAGATAATGGTGTTGTGCTACATGGTTTATGTGGGGAAATCTGGTGATGTGATTCACTACTGATAAAGAAGAAAGACTGAGGGCTAGGTCTTAGGACTCTCTTTCCAAAGCCTGTGCTTCAGACATCAGCCTCTTCATTTGTATCAGGAGTATATTAGGAGTTGGTGTTAACTCCAGCCTTTTCTACTCTTGTACCAGTTAATATGGAACAAGAATTGTCATCATCCTCAAGATTTGCAGTAGCGGTTATGTTACCAAAATTCACAGATACTAACATGCTACTTGGATTCTGAAATAGCCTAAATAATGCCTTTATGAGTAATACATATCTCCTCGAATACCAGGATTTATAGAATGTTTGAAACATACTAGTGGTGCCACTTCTTATGATCATCTGCCTCCTCCCATTGATGAAAAATGACTATTAAAGGCTACCAATGCTCAATATGACTCCCTCTCTCCCTCGGAGTGATGCAAGCTTTGTGATGCTCAGCGAGATTTTCAAACTTCAGACTGCCTTCTGTTCCACCATGCTTTCATCCAACAATTATGTTCAACACCTGGCATTAAGTAGAGTTGCTGGGCTGTGCGGCCATTTCTCTTGTGCACATTCTACATGCCTTCCCATGATCCCTGGTGAGGAAGTGGGCTGGGCTTTGAAAGAAGTGGGCATAGCATGTCTTATGTTGGACTTGTCTGCTTTAGGGTGGAATTTGGAACTACCTATCTGATCCTAGTATGGGTATGACCACATATAGGCTGTGTAACCTTGAGCATGCTTCAGTTTCCTCCATCCTATTAGAGAGTATATAACACCTCATATGGTTATTGAGTGTATTAAATGAGATAATCTCTGCAAATTATCTCAGAATAGTGCCAGGCAAAGGGAACACCAAATGTTGGCAGTAACTTTTACTGTTTACATTCTCCTGTGATCTTAAGCAAGGTAAATTTTTGGATCTCTACTTTGCCAATGTCAAGAATTTAGAAAGCTTAAATAGATTACAGAATCCCAGGGGTGGGGGGATGGGGTTGGTTCACAACATTGTTAATTAGAATGATTGAGGAAGTTTTTCAAAACATAATAGACAAAGCATTAGGTTACCTTACATTTATAATAATACAAACTATATGACACTCTATATGGCTACCAGAGGCTAAAGAGAGAGAGAGAGAGAGAGAGAGAGAGAGAGATAATCCACTCAATGATGAGTTAAAAGTTGAGTTGATTTTCCTTTATGATAAGTACAAATTCCAGACACAAAAATCTCAAAACATAACTAGAAAAGTGAGCCCGTCTACTCATAAGCTAAGTGATGACATACACCATATTTCAGGTAAAAACAAGGTACAGTCACTTTAGGATGAGATACATGACAGTTGCATCAAAGTTAAAGTGACAGATATTTATAAAATTATCTTAGTAGAGGTGATGATCCTAGTTTAGCTTGGAATTCTTCTAACAGAGGCCCAGACTGAATATTTGTGTGGCAGTCTGCATGTCTTTGGCAAGAGGCATAGCTAGAGCATTCATCACACAGAACAGATGAGACTGCCTTCTTTCATTAGTCAAGTTGCTTCAAGGTTCCATTTTGAAGTATATTTTATGGTGGTCACATTAGATTAGGTGATACACAAGAACCAGATTGGAACCATAAAATTATACAGAATCTATTTTAGGCTCCCTTACATTTATTAGAAGTAAACGATATCCCATCTCAGTACTTCATTAAGGTATATAGAGTATATCTTTTATTTTAAGAATGGGACTGAAGACTCCTGTTGGCCTAGAGGCCTTGTCTCATTCTCCCATTATCTGAAATATTGTTTCACACTTTAAAAAAAAATGAATGCTTCAAAATTCATCTGTTCCTGCATTTCCTCAATCTTAGCTGCTGGCATCACATTTAAATGAGAAAACTGAGCAATCAGATGAGGATGTTCCATCTTTCCATGATCAGAACCAGGACTATTTGCTCTGTTATCCTTCAGGTCAGAAAAGATGAATTCCTCGACTTTATCAAAAAGCCAACTGTCTCACTTAACACTCTGGACCTATTCTGCCTTCTTCTCAAGGACATTGTCCCTGAAATTGACTTCCTTCCTCCTCTTAGATTTGTGTCTCTTTGACAGATTATTTCTTACAGAAGAAAACATGCTATGAAAACAATTGTAAAAAAAATTATTTTATTTTATTTTTAATTTTAAAGATGTGGGGTACAATTCAGGATTAGGTATATAGCAGTCATCAAACAGGTAATGTTTGAACCTACCTTTGGTCCCCACATTGCCTGGTTTGAGATCAGGTACCCTTATTGATGGTACCCTAGGTGCCCTTGTCCTCTCCCCAGCAGTATTCTGCTATGGCCACTCCCTTTCTTATAGTATTGTGGTAAATGTTCAGTGTCCACTTAAGAATGAGAACATGTGGTACTCAGTTCTTTTTTTCTGTGATAGATCACTGAGTGTTATAGACTCTAAATCCATCCAAGTTGCTGCAAACTCTATGTTTGTCCTTCTTTATGGCTGTGTAATATTCCATTGTGTATATGTACCAAATTTTTTTATCCAGTCCAGTTTCAATGGGCAGCATGATTGGTTCCCTGTTTTGCTATTGTGAATATTGCTGCAATAAACATGCATGTGCAGGTATCATTTTGTAGAATGATTTGAGTCCCTCTGAGTATATTCCCAGTAGTGGGATTGCTGTGTCATATGGAAGGTCAATTTCTAGTTCTTTTAGAAATCACCACACTGCTTTCTATAGAGGTTGAACTAGTTTGCATTCCCATCAGCAATTTAGAAGCATTCCTTTTTTCTTTGCATCCTCACCAGCATCAGTTGTTTTTTGCTTTATTAGTGACGGTCATTCAGAACAGAATAGAGATTTCTGAAGCAAAACCTTTATTTATTTATTCATTCATTCATTCATTCATTTGTTTAGAGTTAGAGTCTCACTCTGTTTCCCAGGCTAGAGTGCAGTAGCATGCTCATGGCCACTGCAGCCTTGACCTACTGGACTCAGGTGGTTCTTCTGCCTCAGCCTTCCAAATAGCTGAAACAAAAGGCAAGTGAAAAACCTCAATTTATCAACCAACTCACATTTGACAAATCCTCCACCAGCAACCACTGGGGAGAGGAGAACCTATTCAGTATATGATTCTAGGAAAACTGGCTGACCACAATTAAAAGATTGAAATAGGACGCCTACTTATGCCCTTACACAAAAATCAACTCTAAATGGATTGAAGGTCTATATATAAAACCTCAGAGTATAAGAATTAGAAAATAAAGGAGACACCCTTATGGAAATTGAAACTGGCAACCAGTTGTTCATCGAAAGCCCAAGTACTCATTCCATAAGAGATAAGATAGACAAGTAAGACCTCATCAAACTGTGAAACTTCTGTAAACCAAAATAAACCATCAAGAGAGTGGGGGGCCAGCACACAGAATAGGAAAAAAAAATTTCCCAACAGTATATCTGACAAAGGTCTAACAGCTAAGATCTATAAGGAACTCAAATATGCCAAAAGGAAAAAAACCAAACAAACAGCCCATTTAAAGAGTGGGCAAAAGACATGAATAGGCACTTCTCAAAAGAAGATATCTGGGCAGCCAACAGATATATGAAAAAGTGCTCAGACTCACTAAAAATAACTTTTCAAAAATGGACCAAAGGGAGGCTTATAATTCACCTGTACAATGACCACTTATGTATGTCATCCTGAATTGTACCCCAATCTTTAAAATAAATATTTTTAAAAAGAGAAAAATATATAATTTACTTACTGTGAAATATATAGATCTTAGAGGAACAGTGACTTTGAGTATATATTCAGCCATGTAACCACCAGCACAAGCAAGACATAAAATGTTTCCATCAAGGCAAAAAGCTCCCTAATGCTTTGTTAAAGTCTCCCTGCCATTCTTGTCCTGAGGTAAAAATTTATCTGCTATAATTACAGAATGGTCATGATTTCCTTACAAGATTACATAAATGGAATCTTACAATATATCTTCTTTTGTGCAGCATTGTGTTTTGAGATACATCCATATATTTGTATATATTAGTGGTTCATTATTTTTTATTGCTGAGTAGTATTCCACCATAGGGATATGCAAACAATTTATTTATTACACTACAATCTATTTGACAGTGTGCTGTTCCATGGAAATTTACAGTTTCTACTTTTTCATTATTATAAATAAATGTACTATGAACAGTTATAAATAGCTGTTCATGTTGAAATATGTTTTAGTCTACTTGAATAATTACTTGCAAGTAGAATTTCTGGAATATATGCTTACTGTATAAAAACCTTTAAAAGAAACTGTCAAAATCATTTTCACAAATGTTTATGCTATTTTTCATTACCAGTAGCAATGTAAGATAATTTGGGGTTTGGCTCAGTTTTGCCACATTGTTTTTTCTTTCATTGGTCTATGCCAGTTTCTAATGCCCATTACAAACTGTCTTGATTATTGCAGTTTCAGTGTATTGGTAAATTTTGAACTAAATATATTTATCAACTTGGAGAAAAGGGGCGTCTGATAGGATTGGGATGGTTCCCCCCAAAAGCATACTTTGAAAACTTAATTTTCAAGTCACCTGTGTTGGAAGGTGGCGTCTTTAGCTCCTGAGGGCTTCACCCTCATAAATAGATGAATGCCAGTTATCAAAGAACTTGAGGCTGTGAGTTCAGTCTCTTGCTCCCGCTCACATTTGCTCCTTTGTTCTTCTGATCCTTCTCCAGTGAATGATGCAACAAAATGCCCTTCCCCAGATGTGGTACCTACATATTAAATTTGCCAGCCTCCAGAGCCATGAGCCAAAAACATTTTTTTATTATAAATCACTCAGTCTTACATATTTTGTTATAGTACAAAGTGAAATAAGACAACTTATTGACATATATCTTTCAATGAGTGAACATGAAATCATTCCCTTTTTAGTTCTTTCTTTAAAAATTTATCTCAGTTGAGTGTTGTACAAATATTATAAATATTTTTCCCAATTTATACAAAAGTATTTCAACTTTTGATAGTAATATAAATGACAGTTTCTCAAATTTAATTCCCATTTTTCCATGCTAGTATATACAAATACAGTCAACTTCTTTTATCTATCTTAATGTTATTCTTTTTATTTTGAAGACTGTTCTATAATTTGTACCACTCAGGTAATTTTTCTGTTTAATTTATATTTTTAATTTATTGGAATAAACTTATTGGTATTTAGTATTTTAATGTTATGGATTTAATATCTGGAGGATCAGTAGTGATGTCCTGTATGTTTTAATCCTGGTCATTTGAATTTTTTTCATTTGTCTGACTAGGTCTGTATTCATTGAATTGATGTGCATAAAGAGCAGGTTTCAATTTCATTGTTTTTTAAATTATCATTTTCTATTTTATTAATTTATGCAAATGTCTTTATCATTCCTTCTTCACTTGAGCTTGTTCTTCTTTAGTGTTTATGTAAAATTTTAAAATTTTAAATGATTGATCAACTATGCTTCTAATATAAATGTGTGTTGCTGTAAATTTCCTTTGAAATACTTCATTTGATGCATCACACAAATTTGAAATGCTTTGCCTTAATTTTTGCTGTGGCCCAAATGTTTTGTAATTTTTATGACTTATTTTACCATGATGTATCTGGAAGCATCCTGCTTAATTTCTAAATGTTCATGTATGTTCCAGATATCTTTCTGATTTTTTATTTTTAATTTAATACTAACAATATGAGAATACACTTTTAAATTTATTGATATTTGTTTGGTAAGTTTGAAATAGTCTAGTTAGATGAATGTTTCATGTGCACTTGAAATAAATATTCTACTGTTGTACGGAGTGTTCTATAAATTGTAACTAGGTCAAACTTTGTTGACATGTCGTTCCAGGTTTCTGTATCCTTATTGATTATCACATTGTTATTTTTATGAATTACAAGAAAAGAATATTTGAATAGTGGATTTAACTAGTTGTTTCAACTGTATCATCTTTTTCTTTATGTTTTAGAGCTCTGTTAGTAAGCGCATTCTCATTTAGGATAGTTATGTAAATATTCTTTATTAGCCCTCTTCCTGTGTTTCTGTCAAAAGGTTACAAAAATAAATAATTTAACAATTCTGTTCTCAACTATTAAGGGATTTAGGATATATCAAAGAGTAATATGAAGTAGGCCATGTCAATATCAAGGAGAGGTAGAAACTCTCCACTGATTTAGAGGAGGTGATGACTAACTTCCATAAGTAAAATAACAGTATGAAAGGATGACTTCTGGAAAGAAGGGTCATTTCTGCAACAATTTTATAAAATGATAGATCTTTTTCTGTATGAACAAATATACAGGAGGGGAATTTACAACACGTAGGGCCAATTTTTCCTGTGAGTTAGAATAGATTGTGTGATTGGAGATACAGTGCTAAAGAGACACAATATAATTTTGGAAAAAATATCATTTATTTTATGTTCGTCTGTGCAAGCATTTTTAAAGGCAGCTCGCAACAACCTGGAAATATAATCATGTTTTGTTTTCTTCATATATATTTAAATTCCTATCAGAGATGCTAACCAGTGTGTTCAACATGGCATATCTGATGTTAACTATACTAATAATGGAGTCAATGTTGAGACACGTGCTCATCAATGTGCTAGTAGAAAAGTACTTACCACAGTTATATATTTATTAGAATCATCTGTGGATCTTGTAAAGTCTTTAAAACCCATGCTGGACTACACTAGACCATTTAAACTATAATTGATGGTGGATACAGGCATAAGTATTTTACAAAGCTACCAAAGTGATTCCAACATGCAAATAAATTTGGGAACAAATGTACCTAAATGGTTTCCTTTGAGCCTCACAAAGCCCAGGGTGCAATTTTTGCCATTATTTTCATTTTACAGATGAGGAAACAAATGCTTAGATGATGTCAGGTGGTTAAAGTCTCACATTAGAAATGGTGGAGTCAGACCTTGAGGCAAGTTGTGTGATCTCCAGGGTTGCCTCAATGCCTTCCTGTGGTAGTCTCAAACAGGGTTTTCATTTCAACACAAAGCGAGAAATATTTAACTTTATTTTCATGTCATTTACAGGGTGCTGATTTTCTGTGCAGCAGAAAAAAATATTCTTGCTAAAGATATTTATTTTCCAAGGATTAAAATTTCTGTTCAAGCATGAATGTTAGTGCTCTTTCCATGGCTTATTTTAATCTAACAGTTTCTTGACACTCATATTCTCTATTTCTGGAGTTTTCTTACCAAACATGTTTTTGTTAGAAAATGCCTAGGGAATCTTCTCTCAAGCATTAATTCAAAATTCTGACTAGTTCTAATTGAGGTTGTCTCATCATCTAATCATTTCTAAAGTGTCAATAAATTGCAATCTTTTAAAAGTTCTAGCATCGTAAAAAGTTCTAAGCTGCAACGTAGGAGAACTAATTGTGGAAAGTGCAGACAAATATGATATGTTTGATTTTCCAGTGAAAATTTAGCAGTGTCTTTTCATTTTTACCCAGAATATCATAGAATAAGAATGTAACAGTGAAATACAATGGACTCAAGATACAGATATACCTGGGTTCAAATGATGCTTCTTTGCTAGATGACTAAGTCTCATGTTTATTGTAGTTTAAAAGTGAGCAATGCCTGGTAGACCATTCAGAAAATAAAAATGAAATAAGCATTCATAGCATCTATCACATGAAAGGCACTTGATAAGTTATATATTTAATTTTTATTACCATTTTATAATTGTATTTTAGATACTTAGATATATTTTTATCCTGTGTACTTACGTATTCCCCTTGCTATTCTTCTGTAGGGAAGCAGGCAGAAAAGGGCAGTAAAAATTAACCTAGACCAAACTTTCACCATTTATAACAAATTCCACCTATATGAGTTGCTTTCCTGAACTAGAATTTTCATATTGTTTCCTCCAAATGTATTCTTTTGATTCAGAGCACAATATCAAAATCTGAAAGTGTTACTAGAATATTAAATGCTGACTTCAACCTAGACATTGACAGATTTTCCTGAGTTCTTATGAAAAGCCTTTTAGGAAGTCACAAAAATTCTCTGTGACTCAAAGACGTTTTCTCTGAAAAGACTGTAAGATCCAAAGATGCAATTATCTTCTTATACTGGGTCTTAACACGAGACCCTGGGTAAGTCAAATTGAATCTTTGGGTTCTTCTTTGCACATCTTCCAGTAATATTATAATTATGTCTCTGTGGTAGGTAGCCCCTACCTGAACATTTTGATACATATGTCACAGATGTGAAATGATTAAAAAAAGTCAACATCTTTATATTTATTTGGGGATAGTGGGAGTGGATTTTCAGAATAAAATGTCTCCACATTTTCAGGAGAATGAAGTACTACTTAGCAGCGGACACTCATGCATTAATTCGATATGATGAGTTAGATGTCATATATTAGTAATAATGCTGAGTCCCAGAGTTGCAATACACTGGTGGAGAAGCTAGATGTTGAGATATATTTAAATAAGGTAGGTGATGCAGTTGTTACTGCAGAATTATATGTAGTGCACCTTCAGAGAATAACAAAATACAGCCAGCGGAATTAGCAACAGAAGTAGTAGTTTAAATATAAAATTAACACTTTAAAAAAAGTATCTAGAAATATAAAAATCCACTTGCAAACAATAAGAAAAAAAATAACTCATGGATGTATTTAAAACATCCATGTATTAAATTATGGGGCAAGGTCTCTTTCAATCCAGGATTCAAGGACCATGAGAGACTTCAGTGAAAACTTGTAGGAGCACATCTGATATTTTAGTGAGTAAATGGCAAAGAAGAGGTATTTTGACTTCTGTTAGTCACACCTGAGGTTGAGTGATGTAGGGGAGAAAGCCTTGAAATTAAATAGACTGGGATTTGAATGGTGGCTTTGCCTGTCTTTTTGACAAGTGACAATATTATTCTTAGTGTCAGCTTTCTTAGGCATGTAATGTAGATTGATGCTCTCAAACCTTAGGATGAAGTATAAACACACTGTACACTTGTAACAATGTCACTTACATGTTTGAAGTCAATGTTTTCTTTTCATTGTTGTTCCACACATTGAGAAACATAGATATTAATATCTTGTAGATTAACTGAAAGATAACTTATAATAATTATTACATCAACAGTGTATAAATATCACCAGTGCCCTTATCAATAACTTCTCGAAGAGCTACTCTGCAATTGTAATGTTTTAGATTTATGGATCTTCACTAGACAAGGTTTGTCTCAGAGATCCCACTTATTCTTAGATTTCTTGTGTTTTCATTTTATTTTATTATTATTTAATTTTTATTTCAAAGATGTGGAGTGCAATTCAGGGTTATGTATACATTATACAGGTAAAGTTTGGGCCTCACTTTGGTCCCCACTTACTCTGGTTTGATATTAGGTACCCTTACTGATAAAGTGTGCCTCCCCTCCCCTTGTAGTTTCCCACTACTTTCACTTTCTTTCTTATAGTATTATGATGATGTTTCGAGGTCCACTTATGAGTGATAACATATGGTACTCAGTTACTTTTTCTGTGATAGATCACTGAGTATTATAGACTCTAGGTCCATCCAAGTTGCTACAAAGTTCATAATTTTGTTTTTTATGGCTATGCAATATTCCATCATGTATACGTACCACATGTTTTTAAATCTGGTTCACTTTCAATGGGCAGCATAGTTGGTTCCATGTTTTTGCCATTGTGACTACTGCTGCAATAAACAGGTGTCTGCAGGTATCTTTTTAATTGAGTGATTTGAGTTGCTCAAATCTTCCCAGAAGGGGGATTGCTGGATTATATGGAAGGTCGATTTTTAAGGAATCTCCAAACTGCTTTCCATAGAGTTTGTACTGATTTACAATCATACCAACAGTGCAGAAGTGTTACCTTTTCCCCACAACCTCTCCACCATCTGTTGTTTTTTGAGTTATTAATGATGGCCAGCCTGACTGCAGTTGGAAGATATCTCAGTGTGGTTTTAATTTAAAATTTTTGAGGATTAGTGAGGTTGAGCTTTTTTTCATGTATCTGTTGGCTGTTCATATGTCTTCTTTTGAGAATTGTCTATTCATATATTTTGACCACTTTTTAATAGTTTTTTGTTTTTCTTTTTGACACATTTGAGTTACTTGTAGATCCTGGATGTTAGGCCTTTGCCAGATTTACAGCTGGCACATATTTTTTTTTTCACATTCTGTGGGCTGTCTCCCCATTCACTTGATGGTTTCTTTTGTTTTGCAGAAGCTTTTCAGTTTGATGAGGTCCCACCTGCCAGTCTTATCTCTTATGGCATGGGCATTTGGGATTTTGATCAGGAATTGGTTGCCAGTTCTAATTTCTGTGAGTGTGCTTCCTACATTTTCTGAGGTTCTTATAGTTTGAGGTTTAGGTCTTTGGTCCATTTAGATTTGATTTTTGTATATAGTGATAGGCAGAGTCTTGTTTTAATCTTCTTTGTGGTCAGCTAGTTTTCCCAGCACCATGTACTAAATAGGTTCTCCTCTCCCCAGTGGTTGTTAGTGGAGTCGTTGTCGAAGGTGAGTTTGTTGAGAAATTGAGGTTTTGCTTCAGGAATCTCTATCCTGTTCCATTGGTGTAATTGTCTGTTCTTGTACTAATACCAGGCAGTTTTGATTATTGTAGTCTTATAACAAAGTTTGAAGTCTGGAGGTATGATACCTCCCACTTTGTTTCTTTTGCTGAGTATCATTTTGGTTATTCATGGTTGATTATGTTTGCATTTGAATTTCTGTATTGTTGTTTCCAGGTCTGAGCATAATGATATTGGTAATCTAATGGGTATTCTGTAAAATCTGCAGATTGCCTTGGGTAGGATGGACATCTTCACAATACTGATTCTTCCAAGCCATGAGCATGGAATATTTTTTTCCACTAAACAAGATTGAGGGAACCCTAACCAGATTGGCCAAGAGAAAGAGAGAAAAATCTCAAATAAACACAAAGAAATGCAAAGTGTCAAATCACAATGGTCCCTGAAGAAATACAAAATAATATTAGCGATTATTATGCACACCTATATGGAAACAAACTCAAAAACTGAAATGAAGTAGAGGACTTTCTGTCATCACACAGCCTCCCAAGTTTGAAAGAATAAGAAATTGAGACATTAAATAGACCAGTAACAGTCCAGAAAATTGACCCTGTCATAAAACTTCCTACATAAAAAAGTCTTGGACCAGGAGGATTTCCAGTGTAGTTCTACAAAACATACAAGAAGGAGCTGATACCAAACCTACTTAAAGTATTCCAAGCAATTAAGAAAGGTGGAACTCTCCCCAAATCATTTTATGAAGCTAACATTACCTTGATAACCAAACCGGGTAAAGATCCAACAAAGAAAGAGAATGACAGGTCAATATCCCTTATGAATATAGAGGCAAAAATACTCAACAAAATCCTAGCAAATCAAATCCAACAACACATCTCAAACATCAGCCACCATGACCAAGTAGGTTTCTTCCCCAGGATGCAGGGCTGGTTCAACATCTACAAGATCATAAATGTAGCCAAATATATCAACAGATGTAAAAATAGGAATCACATGATTATATCATTAGATCCTGAAAAAGCTTTTGATAAAATCCAGCATTTCTTCTTGATAAAAACCCTTGAACACCTAGGCATAGAGGGAACATACCTCAAAATAGTAAGAGACTTCTATGATAAACCCACAGCTAACATATTGTTAATCAGACAAAAATTGGAAGCATTTCCCCAGAAAACCGGATCAAGACAAGACTGATCACTTTTACTCCTCCTGTTCAATGTAGTGTTGGAAGTCCTAGCTAGAGCAATCAGACGAGAAAAGGAAATCAGGTGCATCCAAATAGGAAAAGAGGAAGTTATGTTATCTTTCTTTGTTGATATGATTACCTTGAAAATACAAGATAATCTGTCAAAAACCTTGCACTGACAAAGAACTTTGACAATGTCTCGAAATACAAAATCAACATGCAAAAGATAGTTACATTCTTATACAACAACACCAAACAGGTAGAGAACCAAATAAAACTCACAATTCCCTTCACGATAGCAAAGGAAAAAAAAGAGCTACCTTGGCATCTTCCTAACCAGAAAAGTGAAAGACCTTTACAATGAAGAAAAGTGAAAGACCTTTACAACAAAAACTATAAAATACTGAGGGTTCATTCACATGCTGAATATATCATTTATAAGACAGAAAGATCCATTTAAGAAATGGTATTTGAGCTGGGCTCCATGGCTCAGCCTGTAATCCCGCGCCTTTGGGAGGCTGAGGTGAATGGATTGCCTGAGCCCGCGGGTTCGAGACCCGCCTGGGCAAGCGAGATCTCATCTCTACAATAAATCAAAAAATTAGCCGGGCGTGGTAGTGCGCGCCTGTAGTTCCAGCTACTTGGAAGGCTGAGGCGGAAGGATCGCCGGAGCCCAGCAGGTCGAGGCTGCGGTGGCCGGAAGCGGCCACTGCACTCCAGTCTGGGAGACAGAGTGAGACTCCAACTCAAAAAAAAAAAAAAAAAAGAAATGGTATTTGAATTTTTTAGTGGGTTTTTTTTCCCTCAGACATAAAACTTGAAATAGTTCGTAGAGAGTTTAGGGGCATATTGAATTGTCAGTTTGGGTGTATTTAAATTACTTGAAAATGACTAGTTATTTTCTCTAACTAAAGGGATACTATTGAAGTCACATAGGGAAAGTAAAGAATATACCTCCTCTGTTTTATTTTACTGCAGCTTGAAACTGTGCCTCATATGGTTTAAAAGCATGGCAAAATTTTTTTTAAAGTGCATTTTTATTTTCACTTAGGGATTAAGACAATGCCCGATGTAAATGTGTTTCCAGTGTCTTCAACTCCTAAATGTAACAATATTCTTTTTTTTTTCTTAATGAACTGAGAGAATGGAAAGCAAAACGGCAAGTGCTGGGACATCTTGCTCTGTTCCTTGCTGTTACACTCACGTGCACACCCCTTACCAGGGGCAGTTATTCAACAGCAAGTCATTGCCTAGGGACAGTAAGAAAAGGAAATGTGTAAAAGCTAAGTCTTGCAGCAAAGGGCAGAAAAATCATTTCAGAGTTTTCAAGTTAAAAGTGATTTTTCTTAGGAACTTGTGAAACCCACATTTGTCTTTATTCCCAGTACTTGTCAAGTGTATGCCATTCATATACTTTGACACAATTTTTAAAAATCTAGGATTAATTAATATTTTTTCTAGATTAATTGTGTTCTACTGTAATTAGAACCAAAGAGCACATGTCCAGAAACATCACTTGGGCTGCACTGCATCAAATAAATACCATGAAGAAGTTGGCTTCATGCAAAGCCTTCTCCTTACTATGGTATTTTCCAAAAGGAGGTAGTTCTGTCTCCAGATATTGCAGACCAGGTGACTAGTTTTCACATCCTTCAGACCAGTTGACCACTGCTCCCATCAGATGGCTCTCCTATATGATACCTGACCTGAGAACATGTGATAGTGTGACACTGATTTTATTTCCTTACCATAAGTCTTATGGACATCCAAAGATTGGGGTCCATTTGTAAGTTCTAAAGAATACAAAGAGAAGCTGTAGCTGAGGAGATCAACAAAACAATACTATACAAATATAGAGATCCACAATTCTGTCACTTTCCCCAAGTAATGAATTATTTCCTCCCTACTGTAATCCCCACAGTATTTGATCTATACCTATATGGCAGCTTGCATTACAGATGAATCTGTACTTCTACAACTTGCATAAGGTTTATTTCATGCAGTAGATCGTAAACAATTTAGGAAAAGGGACAATAGAATTTGTATTAAGCTCTTGTCCGCAGTAACTTAATGATATTTTTCAAGTCAAAGCATACAATTTAAAAGAGAGATGAGATGGTACTGTGTATTTCAACAAATTTGACATTTTCCCTTTATAGGCGAAGCTTTTAAATTTCAAAGAGGGAGTGTGACTTGCTCAAAAATGCAGTCATTTAGGGAATATCAATTCTGAAAGTATTAATTTCTGTCTAACATGTTTACTATCAACTATATCAATTGCAATAAAAGCATTGTCATGATGAGGCATACTTTTTCCACTATGAAACTATTTTGTCTTCTGTTATTGTTGAATTTCTGAGTTAAAAACTTAAAACAACCAAATCAGCATTTTAAAAAATGAATGAGACACCCACTTGTTTCACACTGATATCATTTCAGAAACATGGGTTCAAATTCTATTCCTTTGAAAGCAAATGATTTTTTATTACATATTTTTTTATCTTTCATAAAAATGGTGCATGTATTTTAGTCTCCAACCTTTCCTAATTCCTAGTAATGCTATGAATTTTTCTTGAAGAACCACTTTAGATGTATCCTGCCACTTTTGATATGCTATATTTGTATTCTAATTTATTTTAAAATATTTTATAATTTCCCCTGGGTTTGTTATTTGACCCAGGGCTTATTCAGAAGAGTGTCTCTTGGCTTTCAAAATATGTGTTTGGGGATATCTTGCTCCATTTCTTTCTGTTACACTCACATGCACATCCTTACCATGGAGAGTTATTCAACAGCAAGTCGTTGCCTGGGGAAAATAAGAAAAGCAAAAGCTAAGCCCTGGAGTAATGGAGAGAAAAATCATGTAGGGTTTTCAAGCTAAAAGTTAGCAATTTGTGAAACCCACATTTGTTCTATTCCCAGTACTTATCGCATGTGTGACAGTCACAGGCTTTGATAAGTTTTATTTTCCAGAAGAGTATCTTTTAGTTTTCAAAAATATGCAACTTATTTCCAGGCATTTTTATGTTATTAAGTTCCAATTGAATCCTATTGTATTTAAAAACAGATTTATGTGATTTCAATCTTTTAAATTTTATTTTAAGTATTTTATGGCACTGAATATAATATGCTATATCATTTTAAATGGGTGTTTTTTGTGCAGCTGAGAAAAAATGCATATTCTTTTTGACTGAGAGGATTTTTCTATAAATACCATATCAATCAAGTTTGTCAAGTATGTTGTTCAAAGCTTTTGTGCTCTTACAGGTTATCTGTCTACTTGTTCTATCAATTAATGAGGGATTTTTATATTTAAGTCTATAATTATAGATTTCTTCTCTAAGTACTATCACTTTTATTTCATGAGTACAGAATTGTTGTTACTAAATACGTTATCATTTATATATCAAAGATACATATCTTCTTGATGATTGACCTTTCTATCACTCTGAAATAAAACTCCACTTTTGGAATTGTTTTTTCAAATACTGATATGTCTTATGCTAGTATAGACATTCCAACTTTCTTTTGATTACTTGTAAGCATGTTATGTATTCTCAAATATTTACATTTATTGTATTTATTTTTCAAGCTTTATTAAAATTTAATTGACAAACTTTGCATATATTTCTGATGAGCAATGTGTTTATATATATATATATGTTATAGAATCATAAATCAAGCTAATCAACCAATTTTTTTGTGGTGTGAAGATGTTTAAGGTCCACTGACATCGAAATGTTTAAATATACAATACTATTAGCTATAGTCACCATGCTGTACAGTAGATCTCTAGAACTTATTCCTCCTGTTTAACTGAAACTTTATACCTTTTCCCCAACATCTCTTCGTTCTGACATAAACTACCCCCAAGTCCCAGCTTCTGGTAGCCATCATTCATGCTCTTCTTCTAAAGGTTTAATTTGTTAAGAGTCCATATATAAGTAAGATCATGCAATATTTGTGTTTCTGTGCCTGGCTTGTTTTACTTAGCTTAATATCCTCTACATTCTTGTTTTGAGAAATCTTCATATTTTTTCTACTGATTTGTTTGAGTTCCTTGTTTTTTGTATTAGTCTGTTATCAGGACACATGGTCTGTAGTTTCTCTTATTCCCTAGGTTTTTTCTTTCACTACGTTGATTGGTCCCTTTGCTGGACAGAGTTTTTAAGTTTGCTGAATACCATTTGTCTATTTTTACTGCTGTTGTCTGTGCTTTTAGAATTATAGACAAAGTATTTGCTAAGTCCAATCTCAAGAAGCTTCTAAACTGTATTTTATTATAATAGTTTTTAAATGGCAGCTTTGACCGGGCACGGTGGCTCAAATCTATAGACCCAGCACTTTGGGAGGCTGAGGCAAGAGGATTGCCTGAGTCTGTGGGTTCGAGACCAGCCTGGGCAATGTGGTGAGACCTTATCTCTACAATAAATCAAAAGAAAAATTAACTGTAGTTCCAGCTACTTGGAAGACTGAGGCAGAAGGATCGCCTCTGCCGAGCAGGTCGAGGCTGTGGTAGCCGGGAGTATGACACTGCACTCTAGCCTCGGTAACAGAGTGAGACTCTAACTCAAAAAATTAATTAATTTAATTAAATTCAATGGCAGCTTTTATGTTTACATTGTTAATTCATTTTCAGTTAATTTTTATATATGGTAAAAGACGAAGGTTCAGTTTTATTCTTCTACATATGGATATTTCGTTTTGCCCTCTCAAGTGCTTCCAAAAAGTTGTAGAGCAAAAATTACTTCCAGATTCATTTTATGAAGCCAGCATTACCCTAGTACCAAAGCCAGACAAAGTCATTACAAAAAAAGAAAATTACTGGCCAATATCTCTGAATAATGTAGACACACAAATTCTCAACCAATCTCAGCAAACTAAATGTAGCAGCACCTTAAAAGAATCATTCTTCACTGTGATCAATAGAGATTTATCTTTGGATACAAAGATACCAAAGAAAGCAGTCAATATCTTTTCATGATAAAAAATTTAAGTGTTGAAGTCCACATATCACATGCCTACAGCTAACATCATACTGAACAGTGAATCACTGAGAGCTTTTCCTCTAATGTCGGGAAGAAGAGAGGATGCCCACTCTCACCATTTCTACTTAAAACAGTACTGAAACTCCTAGCCAGGGCAAGAAAGTAAGAAAAATAATCAAAGCATTTACATTAGATGTGTACAGATGACATGATCTTATATGTAGAAATTCCTAAAGATGTGACCAAAATAAGTGTGAGAATTAATAAACAAATTCAGTAAGGTTGAAGGATACAAAATCAGTACACAAGATTAGTAGTGCTTCTATAGACTAATGTATTTGTTTAGGTGCATTTTTATTTCAGGTTTTTTATAGATTGTACATAATCAGATCTTGGGTTTTATTCAATAAAATCTCTTATATTAATACTTTGAAATATTTTTTTAAAAAATACACATAGATATGTCTGATGCCTTAATTTATTTTGTTTAGTCCACCGCTCAGTATAGGTTTCAGCCAACCACCAAGAAATTGTTAGAAACATCCCCAGTTACTTGAGCTAACACGATGGATCCAGATAATTAGTAAAATTATTCATATTTGTAAAATGTTCCCAATTTGAAAGTATATTCTTTTCTCCCTTATTTAGCACAGCTAGAATGTATCCTCACATATTTTCCCAAACTTATACTGATAAAAATGAGCAAACTTTTGTCATCTTTAAAAATGTGTAATCTATCTATCCCATGCCAGACTTTGATTTTTTCCCCTCCTTGAAGAAGGCTATGATCAGCATCTAATTTTAATCTAGAAGGGAATAAGGGTGATAATCTTGGGGAATTAAGAGAATTGTTATTCCTTAGAAGTGTACTTACACTAGGTCACCCTCAAAAAAGGCAGGACTACAGACGATGCTTCATTGCACAGAAGATAACAACAGACTAACAACAGACTCAGGAAATTTTAATTGTGATATTCAGATGTACACGTTTTTACATTTCATTTGCATTTTAGATATTAGGATCTTGTTCTTTCATGATCCGTTCCTCCCTTTTAATGAGTCACTTAATGATGCCATTAATTAACTTTAATTGAGATTAAAACAACACATAGGATCCAAGTATAATTTTCATCTGATTTTCAGATACAACAGTCCTGTAGCTATAAGTGATCGACATTATTTTTAGTATATCATAAAAGCTTTCTGATCCTCTGATCATGCTTTTTGAGAGATAATTAAACCCTGAATTTCTATTCATTTAAGACTCTAAAATTAGCTCTTCACCCACCACTTTTGCTCCTGTTTTTATATTTCTTTTGACTTCAGCATAGATTCTTATAGGTGGTGTTGTGTCTGCCAAAGCCCTGCCTTCAATATACACTTTATTCCAGATAACCACAGGCTAATTATGTGAGGATCCATTTTTCCATCCTTCTGCCACTTCAGGAAAATGACCGACTATGTTCTATAACCTATCAGTGCAGACATATTTTCAACAATCTAAAGATGTGGCTGATTAGATAACCAATCCCATATGTTCACTTTTGTGGGTGTGTTTCCTCCAGATGTTGCCATTTTCAAATAGAATTGAGTGAGTAAACAAAACCAAAAAAAATTCATGGCATTTTTTTAAAAAAAGGCGTAGAAAAGGAAGTTTGGTGTGGATGTGAATGTGGGGAGGGGGGTGGGGGTGTGAAATTAAAAGAGTTCCTAGTAATTCTAAGACATGATCTGCCTTTTTTACTCTCATTCTGTCACTCACATACAGGGCAGTTCCCAGAGGCTAAGAAACATGCGAGATAGCATCTTGTTCCAGACACTAATGGTATATGCTTTTATGTTTTAAATAATCTAATATAGTAGAGATTGAGAGATGTAACATGCATAAAAAATATTAAAAAAAAAACTCTTTGGAGGGTTACTAATTTTTTTATTGTAAAGATGTGGGGTACAATTCAGGGTTAGGTATATGAACATTGATCACGCAGGTATCCTTGTTGATGAGGCATGCCCCTTCCTCCCCCAGCAGTTTCCCTCAACTGCCAATCCCACCGCCCTCTCCCCTGACGGTTTTCCACTACTGCCAATCACTTTCTTATAGCATTATAATTCTTCAAGTTTAGCTTATGTGTGAGAACACAAGGAACTCATTTCTTTGTTTCATCAGGGTTACTAATTTTTAAGAGAGCAAAGGGGTCCTGCGACCGACAAGTTTGAGAGGCTTAGATGAGCTGTATGAGCATAGTGACTCATGTCTGTAGTCCCAGCACTTTGGGAGGATTGCTTGAGGCCAGGAGTTTGAAACCAGTCTAGGTAGCACAACCAGAGCATGTTTCTATTTTTTAAAAAATAGCTAGGTGTGGTGTCATGCACCTGTGGTCCTAGCTGCGTGGGAGGCTGATGGGGGAGGATCTCTTGAGCCTAAGAGTTCAAGACTTCAGTAAGGTATGATTGTGCCACTGTACCCTACTGTGGGTGACAGGTTGAGACCCTGTCTTTAAAAAAAAGTAAAAATAAAAATGTGAGACTCTCTGTTGTAGAGGTTCAATCTTCCCAGTGTGTAGTTGCTTCATTCATTCAGCAAGTATTCACTGAACACCTACTGGGTAGCAGGCCAAACAGCAGCAGCTTCCAAGTTCACATATTCCAGAAACATCTCTGCCTAAAACTTGATAGGTGCTGTATTATTCACGGCGAATAATAGCCGTGAAAAGTCCTTTTTGAGGAGAAACTTGAGGGGGGGAGTCTAGCTGTGCTGCTGGATGGCGTATGGGAGTTAGAGGAACAGGAAAGGGTGGCATGAATCTGGGAAAGGCCATAGGTACAGGGCAGAACAGAAGGGCCAGGCTGAGGGGGCTGCATAGGGTTTTAAGTCCAGTAAAAGTGTTTCAAGTAGGTCTCTGAATATTCTTTGAGACTGAGATAAGGGGCTGCTTTAAAATATAACTGGTTTCATTTGCCACTTACTAGCTCATTTGGCTTTAGGTAGCAGCCTTAGCTTGAAGATAGGTCCATCTTTCTTGCCTCCCATGTTCCTGTTGATGACTAAACTCTGACTTTTTTCTTTTTCTTGCTAAATTCCTAACTTTAAATATGATTTACTACCTTGCCTGGCTCTTTCAGATAAATAAGGAAAACCAAAGTATTCTATGACTATGTAAAACTCTCTTTTGGAGACTCTGGCATCCTTGAAGACAATAGCCTGCTCTGTCTGAAAACTGCAGCCACCACCCACAAATTCATCTACATATCAAGAAATTCAGCTTCCTTATCTTCTTCTCTTCCTCAACTGCCTATGCCCTTTATTGCTTTCAAAGTTCCTTAGATAATTGCTGACTAGTTGTCAATCAGAAAGTGTTTGAATCCACCTATATCCTGCACCCTGCTTGAAAATGTCCAGCCTCCCTGACTAGAGGGTCTGGACTTTTTATAGGTGATTTGACTTACATCCTTTACAAACCAGTGTAAATCTCCCAAATATTGATTTATGGCTTCTTGTAACTTCTGTCCTTCTAAACTGTGTATAATCAGGCTACTATTCAACCATGGCTGGCATACATTCTTAGGATCTCTCTCTCTCTCTCTCTCTCTGTGTATATATATATATACATATATATATATATGTATACACACACATATGTTTGTGTATATGTGTGTTTATATATGTATTTATATATACATATATATGTGTGTGTGTGTGCATCATTTTTGAGGGGTTTGAAAAATTGATTTTATATTAACCTCCTGGAAGCAACACCCATGAAAACACTGGCTTTGGACCTTTTGCCATTTCCAGAAATTCTGTGGATGGATTTTCCTCTCATTTTCTCCTGTTTCAGTTCAAATGTAGCTAAGTGAGGCCACACAGGACCACCCAATATATTTTAGCAACTCCCCTGACATATTTCATATGTGCTTATAATATGTCTTTTTTTAACAAAAATCCTCATCTGCCATAAATTTGATTGTGTATTTATTTATTGACTATCTTTTCAAGTCAAATGTAGGTTATATAAAGGAATAATTTATGTTGCTGCTGTTCACTGATATATTTTCATTCCTAGAAAAGTGCAGATCACATTGTAAATGTTTAATAAGCATCTATTGAGCAAATGAATGGGCGGATGAATAAAATGATGAATGAAACTCTGTTTCTTTGTCTATGGTTTTCCTCTTCACTTACTGGTTTTCCTCTTCTACATCTTTCCAACTTCTAACAAATATTTAACATCCAGTTCACATCAGGCATTCTCTGATTTCGTCACATAATTTACTATCTCTCTTTCTTGGGATCTTAATTATCTCTGCAGTCTATATCAGATTATTAAGTTTTTGCTATGCAATTTAAACATGTAAATACTGCTAAAATCAAGCAAGTTTTGTGAGGGCAAAGAATATATCTTTTTTCACATATTTCTAAACCTTATGCTTTAATAAACATATTTCAATGTCAAATAATGTATAGCCTGAGAAAGCATTAAGATCCATTTTTAAAGGGTTTTTGCTATTTTATAATACCAACCATAAACATTTTCTGGTCACTTACCAAATGGTAGGTATAGTCTTCACACTTTATAATTACTATCTCATAATGAGTACAAAAGTCCTGTAAGCCAGGAACAAAATGTTATGAACAGGGAAATTTATATCCAGGAATTTATACGACTTTTCTCTCATTAATATTAATGGCATGTTGGGAGAAAGAGACTCGGACAAGGTTTTGCTGCTCATGAGCTGTTGGAATTGAAGCAAGTTGCTTCTCAACCCTTGATCTCAATTTACTTGTACACCAGTTGAAGGAGTTGACAGGATTCTCTAAGATCCTTTTCAGTTCCAATCATGTGTGTGTCTGTGAGTTGGGAAAATGTTAGCAACTCAAAGTTGCTTTCATATAAAAGTAGAAGAAGTTGAATGTAGAATGTTTAAGCAGATTGTTCTGAGGAAAGCAAACATTCCCCAGGCTTAATAAACTCTTTTGTCTACAGTTCCACGAATTCTAAACTCACTGTTACTTTTTAAGAAAAAACAACTTAATTAAATTTTCTCATGGGTAGGTACAGTTATTTTGAAAACAAACAAACAGCTTACAATCTTAGTGAAAGCACAGACTAAAATTCTCCTCTAACAAAAATTTTAATCTAAATGAACATTGCAAAGTCAAAAGAAAATACTATTACTAGGATGAATCTTGATTTCATTAAAAACTTTACTGTTGGGTAAACGAGTTGAGGCACTGGCAGGAAACAGAGGGCCCAAGCAAATATGTAATATAGGTCAACTTACAGAGGCATAGAAATGATAAAGCATCTAACAAAATGTGAGGGTCACAGATTAAACATATTAGGAACCTATTACCTTCTTTAGGGCCAAAGAGCAGCAAGAGGAGAAACTAAGGATGATGAAGCCCAGACAGAAACCATGAAAAGGGACCATCTCACAGAGCTGGTACCTTAGAACATCTTCACTGTCAGACTCACAGCAAGGCAGGAAAGAAAAAGTTGTGGCAAGTACAAGTACCAATATCTCAATTCTCCTATAAGCCTTAACTCGTTTGTCAGTGTCATCCACTGAGCAACTGAAAGATGTGGATTCCATGTATATAGATCAGTCTCCTGCATCATAGACCCTGAAAAAGAGAAAGAGTGGTAAAAAAATATGGAGTCAACTAACACAACAGATCAGATTGACCAACCAAATTCACACAAATCAGAAATCTTATATAGTGTCAGATTTTTCTAGTAATTTTTAAAATACAAGCAATCCGGAGACAAAGACTAAGTAGGAAAAGATGTGGTATATCCTACAGGTTTTACTTTCTGTCTTGGACACATCCTTTCTGACCCAGAGTTTATTAATGACATTCATAGATAGCTTTTAGTTATGAAATATCTTCATATTATACCTCAGATGGTGACCTATTTTATATAATGTTTTCAAGGAAGCCATGACCCATACAACCATTCATCCCAGATTATTTCCCATATATAATTGCGATCAGTGACATTCTACTAGTATAATTCCATAGACAGATAAAATCGTATTGTTTTTAATTGACTAGAGGGTCTGGACTTTTTACAGGTGATTTGACTTACACCCTTTCTTTCTATACGTGGTGGCATCTCTTTGATAATGGTGAAACTATTGGAGAGATGAAATATAGTCTGTCACAGTTTTAGCTGGTTAAGTTCAAATTTTAAGGTGGGGTACCACTGGCAATTTTCCTGTATGGTAGCAGATAAAAATACATTTAAAATTAATGTAAAACACAGTTATTTTATTTGTGGGTATGCAGAGGCAGGATTAATTGAACATAGCTATTTTCTTCCACCATCCATTTCACATCACAATCACCCTCTTTCAACAGCTCATTATATATATGTGTATGTGAGTGCGTGTGTTTGTTTGTTTTGTTTTTCCCTGTTAGGAAATACAAATCTTCATTGGATCCATAGACTCAATTGTGCTGTATGCATTAGGTGATGGCAGTTTACCTTTGACAATATTAATATTGGAAACACTTTGAGGAGACAACCAGACAAATGTCCTGGATTCAAGACATAATCCTTCTTGCCCTCCTTAGGTAGCACTAACCCAATGTGTCTTTACTAAGCAGATTCAATCTCCTTATTTAAAGTGCCAATCTTAAAGGTGGCATATAAGGAGTTCTGACAATTTTATACACCTGTGTAACTAAAATAAGACAACATCTTCATCATCTCAGAATGACCACTCTTGTAGCTTTCTGGCTGATCTCCCCTACTTAGGCAACCATCTCCATTTTAAACATACTGCATAGCTTTTATCTGCACTTGGTTTTATGTAAACGAAATACTACAGCATGCATTATTTCGTTCCTGACTTCTTTCATACAATTTATCTGTGATATTATTCCATGAGGATGCAAATATAAAGAGCTGTTCCCCCTTTGTATTAATAAACAGTATATAATTACATGGAGATACCATTTCTGTTTATCCTTTCTCCTGCTGAAAGACACGTAGTTGGTTTCCTGTTTGTGACCATTATGATTATAAGCAAGTCTGCAATAGATATTCCTGTTGAAGCCTTTCTGTGGACGTATGCTATCACATTTTTTTGGTAAAAAGAGTAAAATTCTAGGAGTATAAATCCTGGATCATAGCATTAACTTTATAAGCAACATCAAATCTGGATAAATTGATTTTCTTTCTGTCTGAAAACAGCAAACAAAAATCTCATTCCTGTTCATAGTATACAGGAGAACCTTAGCTCTCATCATGGCACTATCATACTGGAGCTATTCAGAGCTAATCTACCACATTGTTCTAACCTGACATTAGCTTTTTTGCAAAAAGTTGTCAGTGTCCACTGCCTAGTAACCTGAGATTATTTTAAAGGTTATGAATTATTTTGCCTCTAATTCATTTTGCTCTCTATTGCTGCAATGGAATTATCTACTCGTCATCTAGTTCTCCTCTTCATTTTTTTCCTTATTTTTATAAGTAACATCTAGTTCCCACCATAATTATTTTTAAGCACATGTCTTGAAATATTACTAGCATTAAGATGTAAGATATCATCTTTGTGGCTTAACTAATATTATCTGTTGAACATCTAATGTAAGATAGCCTCTAAGGGCAAAAAAATATTTTAGACATTCATAAACAGAAAAGTAATTATACACACAAACACACACATGCACACTCTGGGGGTGCCAAAAATGTAGACATAACTTTGAAAATGTTATCTACGTAAACTTTTAGTTCACAATATTTAAATGTGTCTGGACACTGATGTTTGTCAATTTGAGCACTTCCTGTAATTGAGGAAGTCAAACGTGACTTGTATTCATCTACAATTTTAATAAAGTTTTTTTTTCTTTCTTTAAATGTATATACATTTTTTGGCATCTTCTGTATTATGTGATTCCTAGTGGTTGACAAAGTTTTATTGTGCAAGTTTCATACAGTTTGAAAGTCGCTTATACTGCATTAATTGTATCATTTAGTTGTATATCATATATTATAATGTTGATATCCTTACATTTTATGAAGAAATCTGAAATATACAGTGTTAGGCTGTACCCTTACCAAATTTATTAGTGATGGCACTGGTCTGAAAAGCTGAAGAAAAGATTTGGGGACAAATGGTGAGACATAGGTTTTTTGGGGGACTCACATACAAGTGGGTCCAGGAGCACCAACTGGACTGTTTATTGCTGGCAGCTTGCAAAAGGCATGTAGTTTATATATCATCCTTCACCTACCAACCTCCTCCTACTCCAAAACAAAGGGCCCTGGTTTCTTGCACATCCTGCTTCTCAGGGAACAGCCTAGGGGTCTGAGTATTCTTCATAAAAGAAGAGTAAACCTCCAGGTTGGCCACTTCCAGATACCTTAGTTCAGAACTCTGTACCATAGGGTCATTATTAGGGTATGCTTGTGTTATTGCTCTCTGCCATCTATACAGGCAGCAAAAGCATTATACAAAATCAAAGCATTACAAACAACAGAAACTTCATTTGAAGACTGAACTTGGAGTACTATGTTTTGCGTTTCCATCAATACATAATATTACATGTACTTATAAGATACATGTGACATTTTGTGACTTGCATAGGTTGTGTAATGATCAAGTGCTGGAGGCCAGCTCCAGTGAACAGGGTCTGATGCGGGTGGAATCAGGAACGGCGAAAAGAAAAAGAAAAAAACGACAGGAATCTTCTTCCTGGGGAGAGCCCAGGACTCTGCAATTTTTATTGAATTTTCACATGCTTATATAGTTTTCTGCACCCATAAAATATATCTCAGGTCGTCTGCCAGATGCCCATGTATCTCTTTTTCCAGACAGTTGACCTTTAGCAATTCAACTGCAGGTGGTGTTTTTCTTCATTTGTGAACCTCTTGTTTTTTCTTCCAGACTTTTCTATAGCTATTATTATGCCTATTTACTATTATTATTACTATTGTTATTATCACTATTATTACTATTACTATTATTATTATTACTATGGGCCCATAATATTCTTATCTTACAAAGCTAAACCTTATCTCTCTATCTTATTTAACTTACCAACTACTATATGCTTATGCTTATTTATTTTATTACTATCCTTAGATTCCTATATATTCCTAATACTAGTATACATGTCTTATCTTACTATTTTACTCTTTATATTCTAAACTCTATCTTTATCAAACTATTTATTTAGTCCTATAATATTTCAAACTACTTATTGTCTCAGTTGGTTGCTTTCCACCAACCTCTCAGCTGGGGGACTGTTGTTTATGAGATAAAGGCTGGCTCAGTAGGGGGCCCATTGTTCACAAAAGAGAGGCCGACTCAGCAGGAGGCCTGTTTTTTATGAAAAGTGACTTGTTTTTCTAGTCCTGTTGTTACTGCAAATCATCATTACACACCCTATGGGGCACCTCCTTTTTGCTGCAATCTCACCATCACTATGCCTATGTATAACTTTGCTGTCAAATGCCATCATTTAGTTGTGCAACTACTGTCTCAATTAAAGTGTGAACATTTTTCAGCTTATGCATGCAATCCTTCAAAGTTAGAGAAGGTCTATCAAACAGGATCCATGGGCTTTCACCTCCAGCATGGCCGCATTTGGCTGGAGCCTTTCTTACAGCCAGCATTTTTCCTGTCCTCAAGTCCCTTTTAACTTACTTTCCTTAGGGATTGTGGCTTCCGGCAGCTAGTAAGAGGCAGAACTGAGTAATCAAACTTTCAGGTCTGTAGGGTGCCAAAGTCCTTCTTCTTTCCACAAATACCTACCTCCCTCCTCAGTCGGTTCTACAGCATTAACCTGATAGTCAGTCAACAAGGAGAACCTGAACAAAGGTGTCAAACGGCAATGTAGATGAAGAGGGATGGTTGTTTCCAAAGATACTTGAGGTCTGGGACTTAGAGATGTTTTTACCATACGCCTGCGACAATGGAAGATGTTAAAAACAATTCTAAATTTTCTAGCATGAATAATTAACACCTGAGTAAAAGAAAGGTTTTATGAGAAAGCTAACAGAGTTTGTTTGAAGATTTGTTGGGTTTGACATGTCTGTGGGCCATCCATTTGGAAAAGTCTAATTGGTAGGTAGAAATGGAGGTTGGAGCTGAGCAGAGAGGTTAGACTGCAGAGAGACTTCTGAGATATCCAGCATCAGTGATAGTTGAGAATTTAGGAAGAGAGGTTTGCACAGGGAAAACTCATGAAGGAATAGAAGAAAAAGAGCTTTTGTGAAAGATACTGGCTTAATTTTTAGCCCTTGAAAAACCTGCAGTTTTAATCCTTGTAACAGTTACTCACATGTGAAAACTACTAGACTACTATAACATCCACTCATGACAGATATTTTTCAGTTCTTGACTGTATTCTGAGCAGTCAAATATATTAAAAATTTGCAAAGCATTGCCTTTCAAATTTACCAAGCACTCTCTTATAAAATTCGTTGACCATCAAATTTTCCCACAAGATAAAAGCAAGAACAGAAATATTTTACGTAGATAAAGAATTTGTGAGAGAAAATAGAAGCTCTGAACATTGCTAGTCAGGCTGAAACACAGACTCAGCTCTCCCGATTCAAACTCCAGAACATTATTCAGTGGAATGACTGCATCTGTTGACACTATGTGCATCTGTCCCTCCTTGGGAGTGAAATGAAACCAAATCACTTCACACTGTTGTCTTAATAGCTCTAAAATTATAATTACTATTTAATCACTACTAAATTGGAGTTGGCCCTGGTTTCTTGGCAAGTGTTTTTATTTTGTAAGTAATATACTGAACTTCTTTTTTTCTTCTGCCAAATATCTAATTCAATAATAACAACATGCAAAATATCCTTTTTGTAAAATTTTGACTACAGTGTAAGGTAAATAGGATTATACTTAAGGATTTTCATTTAAGATAAATAATAATATCATTAAGCATCATAGAAATGTAAAACTAAACAACAGTGTAATCGTGTGAACATCTTTTTACAAGCACAAATTCCCTTTTGAGTGGCAAATCAAATTCACTAATACATAATATGTAAATTATAAAACCAAAGTATATCTCACATTTGTGTTTAAATTACGTCAGATTTCTGCTCAACAAACACATTATATTACTATCAGCTTCCTTAGGAGTCATATCCTTATAGTCAATGGGAAAAAAGTCATTGAAAAATTCTAATAAAAAATAAAAATTATGGTTTGATTGTGCTTTTTTGATACCTATTTAGAAATAGTAAATGATACATGTATATTAGCAAATAATTTATTTTAAAATTAAAATATATTTTAATTGTATTAAAGCATAAAAAGAAATGGAACATTGAATCACTTTAACTTCTAGACCTCAATTTTCTCAACCATAAAATGAATTATTTCTCAAAATAATTTTGAAGACCTTTCTAGTTCTAATTTTTTAATATGAAGTGGTCATATCTAAGCACAGTACTAGAAAAGCTTTAGATAAAATTTCTAGGAGCACTCAAGACTGCTTCCAAATGAACATACTAATAAAGGTATGCTACTTTGCAAGTGCCAAGTTCACAGCGCACCTGCCCAGAAAGATTGCTGTCCCCAATATTCTCTGGTGTGGATTATAAAGTGGAACTGCTCACATTCTTTATTCTTTAGTTCCAAAAATTTTTACATGAAAGGATAAGGTTTATACCAAAATAAGTGTTTGTCAATCAAGGAACATTTTGAGGCACACCTTCATGATTCGAAAACGTAAAGGATCATTTTGTTTTCTTTTCTATAATACAAGACAACCAAAAGAAATAGTACGATATTCTTTCCACTATGCACATTTTGAATTTTCATCATTTCAAGATTAGTCCCACATTTGTGGTATAAAGTATTGGTATATTGCTCATGAGAACACTGGATTTCCACTAATATAAGGCTTTCTTTTCAAGGTTACTGACACATGCAATTGAAGCACTTGGGAGATAATTATGTATTTGATTTAAGAGACAGATTTTGAACTAAAGTAAGCATATAGAAATGCACTAGATGCTAAATTATTTGCTCAAGTTCTGTAACTAGAAAATTTGCATTAGCTAGTGCCCAAGGCACTGATACATTAAAGTTTTAACATAAAAAGTTGTGCTTATGATTTTGCCCTGATCACTTCTTGTCACTCATATGCCAACAAAAAAGGCCATTTAGAAAAGCACAGCAGGGCATGGCCAATAGTAATTAACTGCACCTCACTTAAGATATTTTATTATACAAGGCAGAAACTCTGTCTCCCAATGACATTAACTTACTTGAAATGATGAAAATTCAAAATGTGCATAGTGGAAAGAATATCATAGCATTTCTTTTGGTTGTCTTGTATTATAGAAAAGAAAACAAAATGATCCTTTATGTTTTCTAATCATGAAAGTGTGCCTCAAAATGTTCCTTGATTGACAAACACTTATTTTGGTATAAACCTTATCATTTCATGTAAAAATTATTGGAACTAAAGAATAAAGAATGTGAGCAGTTCCACTTTAGAATCTACACCAGAGAATATTGGGGACAGCAATCTTACTGGGCAGGTGGGCTGTGAACTTGGCATTGAACTTGGCACTTGCGAAGTAGCATACCTTTATTAGTATGTTCATTTGGAAGCAGTCTTGAGCGCTCCTAGAAATTTTATCTAAAGCTTCT
>CAUYQG010005566.1:0-27379 GCA_963574415.1 Tarsius wallacei
CCCCGCGCCGACATGCGCCTGGCCACCGCCGCGAACGAGGCGTACACCGCCTCGCTGGCCGTCTCGGAGCTGCTGGGCTGCACGCAGTGCGGCGGGGGTCGCGGCCAGGACGAGGTACCCGGGCGGGGGGCGGGGAACGGGTGGGCACCTGGCGGCGGTCACGTCGCCGGTCCACACCGGCACCCCGACGGCAGCCGGATCGCCCCCGCGCAGGCCGGGCGGGCGCCCCGGGGTCAGCGTCCCGGCCCGTCGCCCTTCCCGGTGGGGGCGTCCCGGCCTCCTGCGCCCCTCTGGGAAGGGGAGACCTGGGGTGGGGGTGGGGAGCGGTGAGTGGTCCCCGGGCGAATGCCGAGCTGGGGGAGTCTCCCTGTCCTGGCCATTTAAAGGGTCGTCTCCAAACGCGAGTGACGCTGGCTTCTGACAAGTCTCAGCAAGTCCGAGTCCCAGCTGAGCTGTGGTCTAAGGGTTAACCGTCTGTGGATTTCTCCCCCGGGCGTCTTGTCAACACATCATTTAGTCACCCTCGCCCCCTTTGCCGCCTATTTAAAAAGGGGAAAAAAGCATTCGAGTCAGTTAAAAGATGCTGTTGCCTAGCATAAGCGTGTTCTGCAGGCTCTCTATGACGTGATGCACAGCGCAGCTCTGTTTATTAAACCACCGCTTTTGTGTGGGAGTTGGCCTTCCGAAAGGTATTTACTTGTAACATTTTGTTTTGTTTCTAAATGGTTACAAATAGGAAGGACGGCATTTGAAGTTACTGATGTAACCTTAGCTAAAATGTGGACCTGTAAAGGGCTTTGATTCAAAAGACGACCAGAGAGAAAGTAGAGAAATGCTAATTAAAATTTGAATTGAAATCAGATGATGTGAGTATTGCCTTAGTTCAAGAAGTCTAAATATGAATTAGTCTCTTCAGCTTTGTCCACTAAAATGACTGTGATTTGGAAATTCTATTTTTTGGGGAATGGAGTCTATTATCAGTATACTACCTATATTCATACAAACTTAAATGACACCTTCTGATGAAGGTTGTAGAATACCAAATATATTTTTCCCTAGATTTTAACAATGGATACACTCTATGCTCCTTATTTACAGATAATACCTTTTTAAAAAATCTCTTATAATGTTGCTTTGGAAACCTTACCAAAGAGAGAAAACAGTGTGAAAGTGTTGAATTAGCATTTACAGTTTCTGTGTGCAGGCTATAATAGCTCTTTTCTCATTTTGAGTAGAAGTGGGCCCCAATCATCGTGCCTGAATAGATTTGTTCTTTCTGGTGGTGTTTGTGTGCGGAATGCTCGTTCTTGCCCAGATCTAGAATTTCTAAAGATAGCCCATGTAAACTAAAAGATGAAGAGCTATGTTTTAACTTGCACGTTGTTACAGTGCCTATGGGATTGTGTGCAGGAAACCAGGAAGTTCTATATAGTTGTATTTCATGTTTAATATATCCAGCATACAGGAAGACAAATTAGGAAGCAGCGCTTTTTGGAAACATGTTCACTTTGTGAAAGAATTAATAAACACAATTCTTTCAAATAGCTAGCTCCCATAATTAAACACTTTACAGGAGTGGAACTCTGGAGCAAAAGTGTAGGGCACATTAAAAAAAAAGAGAGAGAGAGAGATCTGAATTTTAATATTTCTGAATTTCCCAATAGTGTCAATGACAATTTTAAAAGAAGCCTTAGTACATTTTGATATAGTAGAGATATTTCTTTATAGTCAGTGCTTCTCCCAGAGAAGGGAGAGTGGGAACTTTCAATTTTCTGCAGCATCTCTTTACCTTACTGAAATATGCTTCAAAAAGCACATAGTGCTTTTGTAATTGTGGGGGGTTTTTTTGTTGTTGTTTTTAAAGACAGGGTCTCACATTCTCACTCAGGGTGCAGTGAAGCAGCACCATCATGGTTCATTGCAGCCTGGAACTCCTGGGCTCAGGTGATCCTTCCACCTCAGCCTCCCGAGTACCTGGGATTGCAAACATAAGCCACCATGCCAGGCTTGTGATGATCAGTACCATGCTAAAAAATCCAGGCAGGTTTTGTAAAAAATACACAAGTGCAGAAGTGCAGTGGGAAATATAAAGTGAATCCATTGATTTGCATATTTTTACTTTTCAACAAATTTTGCAGGTAGGTAGATACCATGAGCCAATGACTGCTTACATTTTGCATTTGTGGCAAATCATTCATTCTTTGACACCAGGATATTGATACAGCATTATAAATGTGTCTCTAACAAATTTGAAACATCTGATCAGAACAGTACTTTTCAGTACTCAAACATTGATTCATACAGTGATACAATACATACATCATCTTTCTGTGGTAGTACTGTCAACATTCGCTATGAATTTTCACTCTGAAAATGAATGTGTTGGTATTACATACACACTGAGGAAACACATCAGAGATCTGAAACGACATCATGGTGGGGGGGAGCTTTTGCTGTCTCTTTCAAAGATGGTTATTAGGATTGTTGAGGAGAGAAGAATGTCACTTTTCATGTTGGTTTTTCCAGCCACACCTTCACAGAGTGCCTGGGAGGCTAGTGCTGTGATTAGCATCCACGTCTGCTTTTCAACAAGGTCATTTGCTGGTGGCAGTCCTGCCCCCTGGAATCTGGGTTGGCCAAAATTTGTTCAGACTGTGGTTCAGTTTCTCATAGCTACAGATGAAGAAATAATTGAATTAACCTAAATAGAAAGTGATGAAATATATTTAGTTTGACTGATGATCACTCCACTGAACATCTGTGGTGCCTTTTTTTTTCTTTAAATCAGTACCTGCTAGAAAAGAGTTGTAATTAATTTGTCATGTGACGAAGAAGTGTACATGCTAGGTAAGGTAGTGTGTACCCATAAGCCCAGCTACTTGGGAGGATCACTTGAGCCCATGAGTTTGAGGCTGCAGTGAGTTATGATCTTACCACTTTGTTCCTGCATGGGTGACAGTGAGACCCTGGCTCTAAAGTAACAAATAATTTTTTGAGGTGAGTTTTCTGGAGAATTGAAACTTAACCTTTTATAGGCCAAGAACACTGTTGTATAATAATAATGCTATCTAAAAGGATCTTCAGAGAACCAAAAACTCTTAAAGAGGCTCGAAAGAGTAGTAATTAAAGATAGCAACTCTAGAACCAGACTTCGTGGACTTAACCCTCATCTTGGCCACTTACTGGTGCTGACACTGAACTAGAATGCTTGAGTTCAAATCCTAGCACTTTCATCAGTTGGCTGGGCTAAATAGAGATAAGACTAGGACTTGCCTCATAGACTAATGTAAGGATCAACCTAAGACACTGAATTCTTTTTCATGAATACCGTAGAACACCAAGTACGCTTTCTAAACTGTATTTATTTTTATTATTATTACTTTTTGAGTTGAAGTCTCACTGTCCCCCAGGCTTGAGTGCAGTGGCATACTCGGCTACTGTAGCCCCGACCTGCAGGCTCAGGTGATCCTTCTGCCTCAGCCTCCCAGGTAGTCAGGACTACAGGTGCATGTCACCACAGCTGGCTACTTTTTTATTTTATCTTAGAGATAAGGTCTCTCCAAGTTGCCTGGGTTGATCCCGAACCCCTGGACTCAGGGAGTCCTCTCACCTCCACCTCTCAAAATGCTGGGGTTACAGGAGTGAGCCATTGTGCCCGGCTTCTTTCTAAACGTTAGTGTCTATAGTCTATAATTTGAAGTAGTTGGGATTGATGATATTATTTTATCATCATCCTGTTTTACAGATTAGGACTCGGTTTGGCCTAAACTTTCCGATTCTGCTTTGTGCTCCTCCTCCCCACCCCATTCCATACTTGATGCATGGAGAAGACTGCTTTAACAATATTATTCCATGTTTGTGCTATACATTGGTGCTTTTTCCAAGATGAGGAGTCTTCATAAATGTTTCAATGATAACAAGTCCCACTGGATGTTCCCAAGGTCATTGTCACCTGTTTAATTTTCCCAGAAGTTAACTTGTGTGCAGTGGAAAGTGTGAGGTAGTGATTGATCCTTTTCCTGCCGGTATCTGGATGAGGATAAATTGGGATACAGTCTCAGAGCTCATCAGGAATACCCCAGATGAGGCCTTTGGTGGGTATGAGATTAGTAGAAAAGATCATGTCCTGTTCTTGTATTCCTGTCATGTGCCTGGTCTGTTAGCTAAGACAGAACAAGTACATCTTTTGAGTCTAGCCACCAAATATAGGAGAAGAAATTTGGTTCTAGAACAGCCATAACTGTATTTCTTATTATATCAGTCTTGGTCAACCCTTTCTATTGAGGAAAGAATTGGCTTTAAAAAAAGCCATCTGTTGAGTCCCAGTGCAGTCGTTCATGCCCATGATCCGAACACTTTGGGAGGCCAAGGCAGGAGGACTGATTGAGTCCAGGAGTTCGAGACCAGCCTAGGCGGCATAGTAAGATCTTGTCTCAACAAAAAATCAGCCAGGCATAGTGGCACATGCCTGTAGTCCCGGTGAGTCAGGAGGCTGAGGTGGGAGGACCACTTTAGCCTAGGAGGTTGAGGCTGTGGCGAGCCATGATTGTGCCACTGTACTCCAGCCTGGGCAACAGAGTGAGACCCCCCAACTCAGAAAAAAAAAAAAGTAATCTATCTATCCCCCACTTCCTCCTCCTGTCTCCCAATCTTTTCTTTCACTTCCTCTTTCCCTTCCCCCAACCTTCGTTTCTGCTTTTATGGAATTGCACAGGTATCTCACAACCTCTTTAGCTCAGCTGGAAATTGACGGTGGTAATCCAAGGGAGAACTGGGTCAAATTCTATTTTACCTAGAACTAGACTGAGGTAAAGTAATGAAGTGGGAGTCTTGAATGTCAGAGACTCCTTTCCATGCCTCCTTTGGTTTCCCCATTCTTCTGTCCCCAGCTCCTTTGCCAGACTGGCAATGAGCGCGATCGTTGTTTTTGTTTTTGTTTTTGTTTTTTTTGAGTTGGAGTCTCACTCTATTGCCCAGACTGGAGTGCAGTGGCATGCTCATGGCCACCACAGCCTCGACCTGCTGGGCTCATGGCCACCACAGCCTCAATCCTTCTGCCTCAGCCTTCCAAGTAGCTGGAAGTACAGGCTTGCACCACCACACTCAGCTAATTTTTTGAGTTTTTGTAGAGATGAAGTCTCCACAACTTGCCCAGGCTGGTCTTGAACCTGCGGGTTCAGGTAATCCTCTCACCTCAGCCTCCCAAAGTGCTGGGATTACAGGCATGAGCTACCTCGCTGGCACAAATGTGATCTTAATGCTGAGAGATATTGCATAATGGGTCTCTAAGCCATCCCAAAGAATATTTGCTTTTTTTTTTTTTTAAGCATTCTATTTTTAAAACGCATAGTTTTCACTCTAAAATAATATATTTTTTAAAGAAACTGGAAAGGAAGAATTTGGCCACTGAGGGTTCAAGGAAGAGAGAGGAGAGAGTGGTATCCAAATGGCCACTAAATTTGGCTGTGGGGACGGGCTTATAATGATGAGAGTTACATGAACCCTTTGGGAGAGACCCTTGCCACACCTACAGGAAGTATTCTATTTCTCAAGCATTCACAGTCACTTTCTTGGAATTGTAAACTATTGTTTTATAATAGTTTGATATGAAAACTATATATCTGGTATAGCAATAAAACCAGAATAACATAATTTATATGACTCTTGTGTTTTGAAGCCCATGTGCTATCAATCTGGTCTCATTTTAAAAAAAGAAAAATAACCCACCCACATGCTGCTAATGTAGTTGTAAGATAAAGTCCTAGAAATGGAATTGCTGAGACTTTTTTCTCCTTACAAATAACATTATAGATACATATTATACACTCTGCTTCCCCTCCCCCACCAACCACATATCTTAGTTTTTAAAGTCAAGCCTTATAGAACTGCTTCATTCTGTGTTAAGACTGCTTGCTATTCTATTATATGGTCTTACTGAACTGGACTGAAACAGACCTCTATTGATGAGCACTTTAGGTTGTTTTCAATCTTGTACTATTAGAAACAATGTTGCAGTAACTGTCCTTTTACATATGACATTTCTCAAATGTGAGTATATCTGTAAGTTAACACTTAGGATGGAATTGTTGATTCAAGGGGTATGTGACTTTTTTATTTTGATCATTACTGCAGATTACCATCCCTAGAGTTGGTAGTAATTCACACTCCATATATATATGGATGTATATATACACTTTGTACTCTTGATTTTTTTTCCCTTACACTTCAAAATACGCCCATCAACAATATATAAGCAATGATTGACTGTTTCTCTACCCTCCTCTCCAATACAACTTGTTTCCACACTTCTTGATTTTAAGCAGTCTTTTTGGAGAAAAATGGTATCTTAGTGGAGTTAACTTGCAGTTATTTTATTGTGAGTGTTAAGCATTTTTCAGCCATTTGTATTTTATTTTCTTTGCACTGTTCATATCCTTTTTTTTCTGTAGATTGTTGGGATTTATTTTTGGACTCTTTATTGTTTTTAATTAGCCCTTTGTTATTGGAGTTGCACGTATATCTCCCAATTCAGTGTTTACTTTTGACTTTGTATAGATGTATTTTTCTCATGTGAAAACTTTATTTTTATGTTATTAAATGTATCCATCTTATATGTCATTTCTTTTGGCTTTTGTGGCATTCTGAGTTCTGCTCCACTCTGCTTTTTCTTTGTTTTTTTACATTTAACTCTGATTTGTTGTGGGGTAAAGCATGGTTTAGGGCTCCAACTCTACTGTGTTGAGTGGCCATCTGGCTGTCTCAAGACCACTTGTTGAATAATTCATTTCTCCTCTAGTTGAAATGATACCTTTACATATACCATAAAGCTGCAAGTCTTTTAATTCTAGAATAGTAATAAACCTCTGACACAGGTATTTTCCTAAAATAGATTTTGTTTAAATAAGGTAGTTTTCAAAGATTAAATAAATGAGAAAGGATAAATGTTGGTTTTAGCGTTACAGTTTGGTCCTGTATATTTTGTCTAAAATGTATATAATTGAATCAGAGACTCAGCAGTTAGAAAAGTTGAGTCATCATTTTATTTAGATGCCTGCATTTTTGCCTGCGCCCAGCCTGGAAAACTTAGCAGACCTCATCTGTACAATAAATCAAAAAATTATCTGGGCATGGTAGTGCATGCCTGTAGTTCCAGCTACTTGGAAGGCTAAGGTGGAAAGATCACCTGAGCCCAGCAAGTCGAGGCTGTGGTAGCCATGAGCATTTCACTGCACTCCACTTTTGTTTTCTTCCACTTTTGTCTTGCCTGCTTAATTTTTAAGAATCCATGATGCTCAAAAGGTGGTCATTTGCTTGGACCCGATTTCTTGAATTGCTGCCACGTGTCCTTCTGTTTGTGCACCCACTCACTCTGGGCAACAGAGTGAGACTCTGACTCAAAAAACAAAAAAAATGCCTGCATTTGTGCCAAGGTGATGTATTGAATAACGGGAGTCTTTTTTCTTCTGGCATTCATCACAGGATATTAAAAGTGGGACCCATACATAGCCAGACCTGTGAATTAAGTGCCTCCTCTAATGAAGGGTACAATATAGAAACATTACTGTCTTCAGAGTCAGGGTGGATTAACCAGGGAGAAGTCTCTGTCATCCAGTATAAGATTATTTGATTTATAAATAATTGTATGAATTCAGTTGGCAAATACAGCCTACTTTGAATCTCAATTTTGTTTTCTTCTACTTTTGTCTGCTTAATTTTTAAGAATCCATGATGCTCAAAAGGTTGTCATTTGCTTGGACCCAATTTCTTGAATTGCTGTCACGTGTCCTCCTCTCTGTGCACCCTCCACCCTGCACCACACATACACACCTTTTTTCTTTAAAAGGAACGTGTTGGCCTGACCGAGTGTGGTGGTTCACGCCTATAAATAATCCCAGCACTTTGGGAGGCCGAGGTGAGAGGATTATCTGAGTCCACGGGTTTGAGACCAGGCTGGGCAACTTGGTGAGACCTCATCTCTACAATAAATAAATAAATAATTAGCCAGGCATGGTGACGCATGCCCATAGTTCCAGCTACTTGGAAGGCTGAGGCGGAAGAATCGCCCGAGCCCAGCAGTTCGAGGCTGCGATGGGCGTGAGGGTTCCACTGCACTCCAGCCTGGGCAACAGAATGAGACTCTAACTCAAAAAAAAAAAAAAGGAAAGTATCTGGTTTATATCATGAAAAACCTTTGGAAGCAGTAGGAAGAGGGTGGAAATAATAATTATATGTAATTATATAAGCAAAGGTTAATTTTAATTGTGTAAACCTAAAAAAAAATTTAATGAGGCTAGAATGATAGGACCTAGGCCTCAAAACAACAAAAACAGTTATATTATTATTATATTATGATTTTATTTCTATAAGCATGTTTTATTGGGGGTAGGAGGCTGCAGGAAGCCCTAACAGTTGATTTTTCATTTTTGTTGACCATGCTACACTGTCACATAAAAAAATCCAGGATTCTAGACTCACTATATCAAAAGGGCAGAAAAACATTTACTTCTCCTTTGAACATCTCTAAAATATAAGCAAGATTGATGATACCCTGTACATTAACACATGTATGACAGACTTACAAAATGAATTTCTCTAAAATTGTTTTATCCAACCCAGAGAGAAGACATGCCCTGAGTACTTTCTCTCCTGGGCATGTGACTAGTTTTTGTTTTTTGTAACATTTCTGTTCTAACCGTAAGGTGTGATTCTAGATGTAATAAGAATTACACTTTCTCCAGCTGGAGACATCGAGGTGGAGGTGGGGCCTTTCCATTTCCTGACAAGCAGCACAGGGATTGGTATTTTGGGTGGTTGAATTTTAGATGTGCAAACACATTGGTCTTATTTTGTATCACTGACAATCCACAGGGTTGGCTGCTATGTGCTGAACTTTCTGTTCTAGACTCTTTGCCAAGTACTCTATGCAAAACTCTGGTTTTAGTGAAACAGGTTTTATTGTTTTTAGTCAGAGTCATATTATAAGCTGTTGTCAGCTCTGTGATGCAAACAGAGGCGTTGGTATGTATATATAGCCATGAACACAAGCCACCAAAACAAGCAGGTCTCTGTTCCCCTGCTGAGTTTTCCCTCCGTTCCTGTTGTTTACTGCTGAAGGCCTGAGATGGTGTAATTTTCTTTTCTAGGAACTTGGAATTAGAATTCCTCGACCACTAGGACACGGACCAAGCAGATTCATCCCAGAAAAAGAGGTATGCTGTTTGTGAAAGTACACAGTGAACTGCCCGCTTTTAAGGAAAGGCTTTCATGACCCACATCTTGGCATCTGCAGCGCTGCTGTTCGACAACATGTTTTACGCAGAGTTGATTGCAGTTAATCATGCTTTGGCAGTGAGTCTTGGGACCGAGAAGCTCTTGTGGTCGTGTTGATTTCTAGTATTTCATGATGTTGTTTTAACACCCACATTTAACCAAGTAAAGCCAAGACTTGTTTTTGACCAGCGAGACTCCAGATGGAGTCTCATATTTAGATGTTGCTTAGGTATGCCCACAGAGTCTCTTCATCTTCACCGTCCCCACAGGCTGGGATCAATGCTAGATTGGGTCTTTCATTTTATATATGTGGAAGCATCTGTGCTTTGTTTTCATAAGTATTGTTTGCTATTAGTTCATTTTGGTTCTCCTTCCATTGAGGGAGAGTAAGTGGTTTTGTAGGGAAGGGTTTTAGTGTCTGTTTGCAAGCCCTGCAAGTCTGATCATCTCAGTCTGCTTCTATCTGGATTCTGGCCCAGTCTGCAGCAGCGTCTCTAGCCGGCCTTCAAGACTCAGCCTTTGTTACTTCTCCCAGTACATAATACATGGCTGTTTATTCTTATATAGCTTGCTACCTGTTGAGTTAAAATGTGTCACCGCTCTCTCTCTTTTTTATTATTTTAATTATTATTATTTTAATTATTATTTTTTATCTGTAAAGATGAAGTTTTGCTATGTTGCCCAAGTATGTTTGCTATGTTGCCCGGGCTGGTCTCGAACTCCTGGGTTCAAGCAGTCCTACCACTTCGGCCTCTCAAAATTGCTGGGATTCCAGGTTTGAGCCACCGTCCCCGACCACACCCTCCCCCCTTTTATTTTTATGTATTTATTTTAAAGATGTGGGGTACAGTTCAGGGTTAGGTATACAAATGTTCATTTTGCCAGGCACAGTGGCTCAAGCCTGTAGTCCCAGCACTTTGGGGAGCTGAGGCAAGAAGATTGCCTAAGCTCTGGGGCTCGAGACCAGCCTGGGCAACTTGGTGAGACCTCGTATCTACAATAAAATAAAAAAATAAGCCAGACTTGGTAGTGCGTGCCTGTAGTTCCAACTACTTGGAAGGCTAAGGTGGAAGAACTGCCTGGGCCCAGCAGGTCAAGGCTGCAGTGGCTGTGAGCATGCCACTGCACTGTAGACTGGGTGACTGAGTGAGACTCTGTCTCAAAAAAAAAAAAAAAAAAAGTTCATTATGCAGGCACCCATGTTGATGAGGTATGCCCTCTCTCTCCTGGCAGTTTTCCATTACTGCCAATCCTACCGCCCCTTCCCTGGCAGTTTCCCACTACTGCCAATCCCTTTCTTATAGTATTATACTAATTGTTCAAGGTCTGCTTATGAGTGAGAACATGTGGTACTCAGTTCTATGTTTCTCTGATGGATCACTCAGTATTATAGACTCTAAATCCATCCAGGTTGCTGCGAAGTTCATAATTTTGTCCTTTATAGTGGCATAATAGTCCAGGGCGTATATGTACCACATTTTTTTATCCAGTTCTCTTTCAGTGGGCAGCATGGTTGGTTCTATGTTGTTGCTATTGTGAATAATGCTGCAATAAACATGCATGTACAGGTATCTTTTTCATAGAGTGATTTGAGTTCCTCCACACACCCCTCTCTTAAGCCAGATTTAATCTGCTTCTAAATGACACTTGAAGAGATCCCATATATGCCTTCTTTCCTTAACACCAATTTACAATGTAATCCACGGTTTTTCTCTCCTTTGTACAGATTCTTCAGGTGGGGAGTGAAGACGCCCGGATGCACGCTTTATTTGCAGAGTCTTTTGCTGCTTTGGGTCGTTTGGATAACATTACGTTAGTGATGGTTTTCCACCCTCAGTACTTGGAAAGTTTCTTAAAAACTCAACACTATTTGCTGCAAATGGATGGGCCGTTACCCCTGCATTATCGGCACTACATTGGAATAATGGTTTGTAAATGTTCAGTGGAATCTTGTTTCTGCTTGTTTTTATTAATCTCTTTAAGAGAGAGTTCATGCTCTAGACATGGGGATAAATGCTTACAGTCTGATTTGTGATAGGATTTCTCCTTAGGCAGTCTCCATTTTTCCTCTTTTTAAATAAGCATGCTCTCAAGTATAACAAAAGAAGAAAGTATTTATACAATGCTGGGAAACATTCCCTATTAAATAAGAAAATAAAGTAGAACACAAGTTCTGTTTCATTATTACAAATGGTTTGATTGAAGCGGTGCTTCCTGTTCATTTCATAAATAAGATTCCATTATTTTATTGTTGGCTCCCTAATTGAAGCTGCTTTTTAATCTGAGGTTCTGAGAGTTGGTATATAGATACAATCTCTAAAGTTCAAATACTTTTATCAGATATTTTGTTTATTTTTGGAATATTTCTAAGGTGTTTTCTATGGTGTATCTGAGTTGTTTTTTTTTTAAGAGATGGGGTCTTGTTATGTTGTCCAGGCTGGTCTCAAACTCCTGTGCTGGGGTGATCCTCCCACCTGGGCCTTCCCAAAGTGCTGGATTACAGGCATGAACCACCACGTCCAGTCTGAATTTCTTAAATGTTTATATGAAAACTGTATTTCTGTAGGTATGGAAAACTTGATGAAAACATACTAATAAAAAAAAGTAACTGTTTTGCACAACTAAAGAAACAGGATTTGTATTTAGTTCAAAGTTTTCATGCTCTTAATTGGAATAATGTTTTTTACTTCTTTTAAGGCTGCAGCTAGACATCAGTGTTCCTATTTAGTGAACCTACATGTCAATGATTTCCTTCATGTTGGTGGAGATCCCAAGTGGCTCAACGGTTTAGAGAATGCACCTCAAAAACTACAGAATTTAGGAGAACTCAACAAAGTGTTAGCCCACAGACCTTGGCTTATTACCAAAGAACACATTGAGGTAAGTAGTGAAGTCATACAGCTTAGGAGTCAGTTCAGACTTGATTTTTTTTAGAGAAGTTTGAAGTTTACAGAAAAACTGCACAGAAAGTACAGGGAATTCCTCTTTTCTACCTCCTCAGCCCCTTTCCACAGACACACAGTCTCTCCTATTTGTTATTAACGTCTAGCATTTGTGTAGTACATTTGTTGTAAGTAAGGAGCCAGTATTGATATATTACTACTAGCTAAAGCCCTAGCTCACACTGGATTCACTCTTGGCATTGTACAGTTCTGTGGATTTATAACAGACATATAGTATCATGTGTCCATCATCAGAGCATCATACAGAATAGTTAATAGTCAGTACTCTAAAAATGCCGTGTTTCACCTTTTCCTCCCTGTCCCCTTTCCCCAAACTCCTGCAACCTGTGATGTTTTTGTAGTCTTTATAGTTTTCCCTTTTCTAGAATGTCATATAGTTGAAATCATATAGTATGTAGCCTTTTCAAGTTGACTTCTTTTATTTAGCAGTATCCAATTACGGTTCCTCTCTATCTTTTCATGACTTGTTAGTTTCTTTCTTTTTTGTTTTTTTTTTTGAGTCAGAGTCTCTCTGTTGCCCAGGCTGAAGTGCAGTGGTATGATCTCAGCTCACTGCAGCCTTCATCTCCTGGGCTGAGGCGATCCTTCTGCCTCAGCCTCTCAAGTAGCTGGGACTACAGGCACACAGGTACACACCTGGCTAATTTTTTTATTTTTCTGTAGAGAGGCGGCCTTGCTATGTTGCCCAGGCCAGTCTTGAACTCCTGGTCTCAAGCAGTCCTCTCACCTTGGCCTCCCAAAGTGAGCCACCGCACCTGGCCCAGTTTATTTCTCTTTATTGCTGAGTAATTCTCCATTATATGGATATACTGTAGTTTGTTTATTCATTCACCTATTGAAGAACATCTTGGTTACTGCCAATTTGGGCCAATTATGAATAAAGCTGCTATCAGCATTCAGGTGCAGTTTTTTTCTAGATAAAAGTCTTTAGCTCATATGGGCAAATAACTAGGAATGAGATTGCTGAGTCTTATGGTTAAGCCTATGTTTACCTCTGTAAGAAACTGTAAAACTGTCTCACAACATGGCAGTATCTGCATTCTTGGCTGCAATAAAGGAGCATTCGTATTGCTCCACATCTCTGCCAGCACTGGTATTAGTGATCTGAGTTTTAGCCATTCTAATAGGTGTGGAGTGGCATCTTACCTCTTGGTCTTTTAAATGCTGTGTTAAAGTAGTTCATTCTGGTTCTATTTATTATTATTTATTAAGAGAGGTAATAGAGTAAAAGTAGATTGATGGCCTCTAAAATGTCTACCATGCAGTAGCAATTATTATTATTATTATTTTTGAGTTGGGAGTCTCACTCTTTCGCCCAGGCTGGAGTGCAGTGGCCACTCACAGCCACTGCAGCCTCGACCTGCTTAGCTCAGGCAATCCTTCCGCCTCAGCTTTCCAATTAGCTGGAACTATATGCGTGCGCCACCACACCCAGCCAATTTTTTGATTTATTGTAGAGACAAGGTCTTGCCAAGTTGCCCAGGCTGGTCTCGAACCCCTGGGCTCGGGCAATCCTCTCGCCTCAGACTCCCAAAGTGCTGGGATTACAGGCTTGCGCACCGTCCCCGGCTATTTTTTTTGTTTGTTTGTTTTGAGTCGGAGTCTCGCTCTGTAGCCCAGGCTGGAGTGCAGTGGCATGCTCACTGTCACCACAGCCTCGACCTGCTGGGCTCAGGTGATTCTTCTGTCCCAGCCTTCCAAGTAGCTGAAACCACAGGGAAGTGCCACCATGCCTGGCTGATTTTTTGATTTATTGTAGAGACGAGGTCTTGCCAAGTTGCCCAGGCTGGTCTTGAATCCCTAGGCTTAAGCAATCCTCGCCTCTGTCTCCCAAAGTGCCGGGATTACAGGCTTGAGCCACTGCGCCCGGTCAGTAACAATTCTTAAAAACCTGTCTTTTTGATCTTGACTGTTTTATAGAACACTTTAGATACTGTTATATAATTGAAGAGATTATGAAGAAGATGTAAGATTTGAATATTAGTACCATGTCTTATATTGTCAATTAAGGAAAAATTATACAAGATTATAAATTAGATAATGAAGCAGAAGGGACACAGAATTGAATTTGAGGAACTGTGGAATTTATGTATAACTTTTAAAATAAATATAATTTGATGATTTAGGAATATTTGGAGTCATACAGTGTTCAAGCCACTATCTTAAAGATTCTTTGATGATACCTAATAATAAAGAAAACACAAGCCGGGCTTGATGGCTCAGCCTGTAATCCCGCGCCTTGGGAGGCTGAGGTGAGTGGATTGCCTGAGCCTGCGGGTTCGAGACCTGCCTGGGCAACTTGGTGAGACCTCATCTCTACAATAAATAAATTTTAAAAAATCATCCTGGCGTGGTAGCGCACGCCTGTAATTCCAGCTACTTGGAAGGCTGAGACGGAAGCATCGCCGGAGCCCAGCAGGTCGAGGCTGCGGTGGCCGGGAGCAGCCACTGCACTCCAGTCTGGGTGACTGAGTGAGACTCCGACTCAAAAAGAAAAAAAAAAAAAAAGAAAACACAGCAATTTCACATAGTAGCTTCCACTATAAACACAGATTTATTACATTTGGTTTCAGTCTCTGAACTAACAACATAGTAATTCATTCATAATCCAGCATCTGAAATACAGCAACAATTTCTTTTAGGCAAAATGTATTCTATTTACATTTGTAAATCAATATTTCAGAAAATCAAAGTAATAATGAATGTATCATTAAAAGTTTATGCTAAGATCTGCTTGTGATCCATTTTCATAAAAGTTAGCAAATCCTAGGCTCTACGTGTTTCTAGGGGCATTTTCACACTAGGCTTTATATGGTGGCTAATCCTGTTGTCAATAGATTAAATACTAAGATGAACTATAAATTTTTACCACATTCCAATACAAAAATCTATTTTCTTTCTTTTTCCCTAAGGGACTTTTAAAAGCTGAAGAGCACAGCTGGTCCCTTGCAGAGCTAGTACATGCAGTAGTTTTACTCACACACTATCATTCTCTTGCCTCGTTCGCATTTGGCTGTGGAATCAGTCCAGAAATTCATTGTGATGGTGGCCACACGTTCAGACCTCCTTCTGTCAGTAACTGCTGCATCTGTGACATTACAAATGGCAATCACAGCGTGGAGGAAATGCAGGTCAACTCAGCAGGAAATGTTTCTGTAAGTACCCAGTATTTGTTATGGGATTGTCATACGACTAATCACAATAATTGCCATTATGTTATTTCTTCATTTGGCTTCATAGAAAATCCACCCTGTTGGCCTGGCGCGGTGGCTCACGCCTATAATCCTGGCTCTTTGGAAGGCAGAGGTGAGAGAACTGCCTGACCCCAGTGGTTTGAGACCACCTTGGGCAACTTGGCGAGACCTCATCTCTACAATAAATTAAAAAAAAAAAAATTACCTGGGCATGGTGTTGCATACCTGTAGTTCCAGCTACTTGGAAGCCTGAGGTGGAAAGATCACATGAGCCCAGCAGGTCGAGGCTGCAGTAGCTGTGAGTGTGCTACTGCGCTCCAGCCCGGGCAACAGAGTAAGACTGACTCAAAAAAGAAAATCCACCATGATAAGTCCATAGAAATATTGGGCACCCTATATCAGTTTATTCAGTAAGGATTTATTGATTGCCTCCAAATATGTCCATCACTAGTCTGGGTGCTATACAAAATTATGCAAATGGCATATACAAAATTACAAGATCCTCTAGGAGTTTACACTCAAATAATTTTAAGATCAGAAGCCAATAACACGTGCCCCGGCAAGGCCATGATATTGTATAGCTACTACAGTGAGATGAAGAAAGGCTGGAAACAGTGTGGCCTGATGTTGAACGTCCTGGTGCTGATCACAGCCTTTTCTTCCTTTCCGCACAAAAGAAACAGGCTAACCTCTTAATTTTTCATCTTGTAGAAGATTTAATCTAGAAATTCCTCCCTTTAAAATTCTTTCTCATGTTTTAACGTTGTACCAGTATAGAAGGTGATGTCAATGACTATAAATTTGTTAAAATGCTTTTACCTCTATTTCTTCTCTGGCTTTTATGTTTTCTGAGTTTTGTTATTCCTTTGAAACAGATCAGTACAAGTTCAATTTTCTATAAGCAAATTTTCTACAAACAAATTCCTATATATAATAACCAAAACTGCTCTTATGCATTCTTTTGCTGTAGCAAAAAAGCAAGGGTTTATATTATACTTCAAAAGAGAAATCATAGAAATAGCATCATGGCCGTCTGAACACTGCATACATTTTCTGAGCCATATTATTCTTATGAACAGATTTGGACAGGTTGAATTGCCTTTAACTGATATATTTGACTTTGGGCAAGTTGTAGAACCTCAGTTGTTTCATGTCCAAATAAAGGTAAAACACAAAGCTTTTGTGAGGGAGAAATGAAATATCTCTAAAGAGGTAAAATACCTGGTACAGCACTTAGCATTTATAAGGTGCTAAATAAGAGATAGTATTTGTATATGGTGAAATTATCACCATATGTAATTAGCAGGCCTGGGATTACAGGCTTGAGCTACCATGCCTGCAAAAGAGAGTAAGAAAGGCATTTTCCCGAGGTTGATCACAGAACAGTGGTGAGACTACCAAAGGCCATAAGTCTCACCCTCCTGTGTGCTGCCTAGATTCAGGATATAGTCCTGCATATTGTTCATCAAATCTCAGAGGTTATGAGAGGACCCAAGAGAGACTGTATTGGTTGCTACAATGCTAGGAGATGTGTTTTTGTCCTTCCTACCAATAATTTAGTACAGGGCTAAAGAAAAATACTTGATTGGGTGGGCACAGTAGCTCACACCTGTAATCCTAGCACTTTGGGAGGCGGAGACCAAACGATTGCGTGAGCCCACAGGTTTGAGACCAGCCTGGACAAGTTGGTGAGATCTTGTCTCTACAATAAATCAAAAAATTAGCCCGGTGTGGTGGCATGCGCCTGTAGTTCCAGCTACTTGGAAGGCTGAGGCGGAAGGATCGCCTGAGCCCAGCAGGTCAAGGCTGCAGCAGCCATGAGCATGCCACTGCACTCCAGCCTGGGCGACAGAGTGAGACTCCAACTCTTAAAAAAAAGAAAAGAAATAATACTTGATTGTTTCTGGTTATCCTTCTATTAAAGAGAGATGATAGTGAAAGCACAGAATTTGTATTTCTCTAGTAGGGAGTCCCCTGTATTTCCAGAAAAGTTGGATGCTTTTAGAAGGGTTCTAGCCCACGCTGATGACACGTGACAATGAGCTATACTCAGCCCTTCTGATACAAATGATACAAAGCAAACACAAAAGATTTTTCTATACAGTATCATCATTTTAATACTAAAGTGAAATGCTTTAATTTTTTTTAACCCAAACAGCTCTAGCAGGTCAGTCAAGAAACAATAGAAACATACTTTCTTTCCTTCTCCTCTTATTTCAATATAATTTATCGAGAATTCTCTCTCCTAAGAATATTTAAAATTTGGTCAGTTTATCTTAGAGGAAGATGGGTAGACAAAATAGATACATTCATATAAATGAGGGATAATTTGAGTTGATAGAGATTTTTTTTAAAAAGCTTGAATCATTCTAGTAAGCAACCCAAGCCTTTTCAGCCTTTTTGTTTGTTTGGTTACTGATCCTGTCTCAGGAATAATTATGGAAACGTATGCATCAGAAGAATCTTTAATACAATCATACAAACACTTCTCATCATGAAATTATTAGAGAAAAGGCTTAGTGCAAAGGTATTTTGGTGTAACTACTTGGATCATATGAAAATATAAAGCACAAGAAATAAAAATTATCTCTGATATAAAGATTATCCTTAAAGTCATTCTGTAACATATTTCTTAAATGTGTACCAGGTACTGTGCTAGGATCTGGGTATATACAAGTAAACTAAACTCAACAGACAGGTGCCCTACCCCTGTGAAGGTTTGGTCTGAGAAGGAAGCAGGCATTAAATCAATATCATATAACTAATTATAAATGGGTTGGTACTCTGAAGGAGTTGTGTGAGAGTAGCTGGGGCTTGGGGGATAGGAGATGGGTGCTTAGGAGAAGCATGTCAGCTGATCCCAAAAGGATCCATGGGTGGAAGCCAGGAAAAGAATGGAAGACAAGAGGTCTTAAAAAATAGTCATGGGCCAGGCATGGTGGCTCAATTCTGTAATCCCAGCACTTTGGGAGACTGAGGCAAGAGGATTGCCTGAGCCCAGGGGTTCAAGACCAGCCTGGACAACTTGGTGAGAATTCATCTCTATACTAAATCAAAAAATGAGCTGGGTGTGGTGGCATATGCCTGTAGTTTCAGCTACTTGGAAGGCTGAGGCAGGAGGTGGCTGTGGGTATGCCACTGCATTCCAGCCTGGGCGACAGAGTGGCCATGATCATGACACTGTACTCCAACCTGGGTGAGAGTGAGACTCCAGCTCAAGAAAAAAAAAATTCGTGGAGGCTGGGTGCAGTGGCTCACGCCTGTGATCCCAGCACTTTGGGAGGCCTAGGTGGGAGGATCACTTGAGCCCAAAAGTTGGAGACAGCCTGGCAACATAGTGGGACTCCATCTCTATAAAATTTTTTTAAATTCCTGGCAAGAGATATGAAATATATAGGGGGAAACATTAATTTTATATTTGAATACTTAGATTTGAGATTTTAAGACTTCTGAATATATCCATCTTATAAGATGTAACTGCCATAGGTGTGATCCTGTGTTCATAGTAAGGGTGCAGTGGGCATAGGAGTATAAGTGGTTTGACTAGTTCAAGACCACTGGCCAGTACTTGTGTGCCAGATCCATTACTATAAGATGTGATGTGCTATAGTCATCCCAGCAAGTGACAGCTGACAGACCCATTTGCAGAGGTCAGAGGCCAACACCAGCCATGTAAGGAAATGTTTCATGTTTAACTAGTAAATTGTATATAGAGCTGATTACTAAAGATGATAGATATCTGTTGACAATATGCCCAGTGTTCACAGCTGAGGCAAAACCACTTATATTGTATATTTGTTTAACAGATTGAGCAAGCAGAAATTAACTCTTCAATATTCCATTCTGGTTTTGGGGGTGTTTTTTGTTTGTTTGTTTGTTTTTGAGTTGGAGTCTCACTCTCAACCAGGCTGGAGTACAGTGTCATGATCATGGCCACTGCAGCCTCAACCTGCTGGGCTCAGGTGTTCCTTCCATCTCAACCTTCCAAACAGCTGGAATTACAGGCACAAGCCACCATGTCTAGCTAATTTTTCTTGGTTTATTGCAGAGACGGGGTCTCGCCAAATTGCCCAGGCTGGTCTTGAACCCCTGGACTCAAGCAATCCTCTCACTTCCGCCTCCCAAAGTGCTGGGATTACAGGCATAAGCCACTACGCCCAGCTTCAGTTCTGTTTTAAATTGACCAGCAGTGTTAGATTTTAATTTTTAAAACAGAATAAATAGTAATGACATTATTACTAATTTTATAAGGTAAAACATTAGAATGTGTTCTTAAAATTATTTTTCTCCTATATTTCAAAATATGCTTGTCAGTATATCCAATACACCAAAATAATTCAGTTTTTGACTCATTTGTGTAAAATGAAAAATTTTTTTTTTGAGTCAGAGTCTCACTCTGTCGTCCAGGCTAGAGTGCAGTGCACAGTCACAGCCACTGCAGCCTTGACCTGCTGGACTCAGGTGATCCTCCCACCATACGCCACCATAATTGATTAATTTTTTGATTTATTGTGGAGACATGAGGTCTTGCCAAATTACTCAGGCTGGTCTTAAACCCCTGGACTCAGGCAATACTCTTGTCTCCGCCTCCCAAAGTACTGGGATTACAGGTGTGAGCCACCACACCTGGCCAAAATGATTAAGAATCTACTTTTCCTGTATTCTGTTAAGATACAAATTCTTATGAGGCAGACTTAATAAAAGCCAATTCATTAATATTCTGTGTCTGCCATATGTGATGTTTACTGTGTTTTCTCTTCAGGTGAGTGATTCCTTCTTTGAGGTCGAAGCCCTCATGGAAAAGATGAGGCAGTTACAGGAATGTCGCGATGAGGAAGAGGCGAGTCAGGAAGAGATGACTTCCCGTTTTGAAATGGAAAAGAGGGAGAGCATGTTCGTTTTCTCTTCAGGTAAGAACAACCTCACATATGTGATACAATTTCCTTTGTCAACTCAGCTTTTTTTTTTTGAGTCAGTCTCACTCTGTTGCCCAGGCTGAGTGCAGTGGCACGCTCATGGCCACTTAGCCTTGACCTGCTGGGCTCAGGCGATCCTTCTACCTCAGCCTTCCAAGTAACTAGAACCACAGGCATGAGCCGCCAAACCTAGCTAATTTTTTTATTTATTGTAGATACGAGGTCCTTGCCAGGTTGCCCAGGCTGGTTTCGAACCCCTGGACTCAGGTAATCCTCTCACCTCCACCTCCCAAAGTGCTGGGATAACAGGTGTGAGCCACTATGCCCAGCTTTTTTCCTTTTTTTTTGTTTAAATAGAGACAGGGTCTCACTATGTTGCCCAGGCTGGTCTCGAACTCCTGGGCTCAAGCGATCCTCCTGCCTCGATCTCCCAAAGTGCTGGGATGACAGGTGTAAGTCACTTAATGTAGGTGTGCCCCCTTTTGTTGTTCTTTTTTTTTTTTAACAGGGTCTCACTCTGTTGCCCAGGCTGGAGTATGGTGGTGCCTTCATAGCTACTGCAGCCTCAACCTCCTGGGCTCAAGAGAGATTACCACCTCATCCTCCCAAGTAGCTGGGACTACAGTCATGTGCCACTACACCCAGCTAATTTTCTTATTTTTTGTAGAGATGGAGTCTCATTATGTTGACCTGGCTTCTCCTCTTTAAGTTCATAAAGTCCTGAGATTGCTTCCATCTTTTAATTTCTATGATTTGTCAGGCACAGTGGCATGTGCCTGTGGGCTGAGGTAGGAGGATGGCCTTGAGGCCATGAGTTCCAGACGAGCCTGGGCAACATAGCAAGACCCTCATCTCTAAAAAAACAAATACAAAAAAATTCCATGATTTGTGAATAGGAGCTATTTATTAAATTACCAACAGCAATCTAATTTCTTTATGCTTGACCTTTATTTATATGCAGGCTATAGGAATTAATATATATAAACCAGGTAATACAAAGGACAAAAAGTTCATAAAGTATTTCCAAATGTATTTGACAATAACAGAGTAGAACTGTAAGAATTAAAAGCACCAGGCTTCTTTGTAGCAAAGAAAACATCAAATTTGTTTAAATGGAGGTCAAGTATTAGCCTGTTTTTCTCCCAGGAAAAATCTTTGTTTCTATGCCTGAAGATGTGGAGTTACATAATGCTGTGCTTACTTGAAACGATCATCTCATCGGTTTCTAAACATGATAGTCCAGAAAGTCTTACGCAAAAATGTCAACTCACGGGACTTCTTTTCTTGCTCATATTATATATAGTAGGTCATGAATATTCAACCAAAATCATCTAAATGCTAAACATTAGAGCATAGCTGATTTTAATAGTTGCTATCTTAAAGTTTATTTAAAAGCATGTTCATACTGAAAAAAATATATATATATATATGTTTGTTTGTTTGTTTTTTTGAGTCAGAGTCTCACTCTGTCGCCCAGGCTGGAGTGCAGTGGCATGCTTCTGACCACCGCAGCCTTGACCTGCTGGCAGGAACTATAGACACGTGCTACCACACCCGCTAATTTTTTAATTTATTGTAGAGACAAGGTCTCACCATGTTGCCCAGGCTGATCTCAAACTCTCAGGCTCAGGCAATCCTCTCATCTCGGCCTCCCAAAGTGCTGGGATTATAGGCTTTAGCCACCACGCCTGGCCTGAATGCATATTTTTCAGTAGAACCTAACATATATAAATTGAGACAAGCGACAGGGAGAAAGGATCTATGAAAGAGAATAAAAAGGCATAGAGAATTCAACTATGAGTGTTTATTTATAACCCTCCTTTTATTTATTTATATTTAGATTTAACTTTTATTTATATGTTTATTTACTTATAACTCCTTTTAGTACATTCTGTTTGCTAGCAAGTAAGCTACTTCTTTGTGTAGGTGTCAGACTGTTTTGGTTGATATTGGCTACTCAGTGTCAGAGAGTTATACTATTTGTACTTGTTCTGGGTGAAATCAGTTTTACCTAGCATCCTGTTTTGGGAAAGCTATCAGTGGCTTCTTTTGTTTTCAGATGATGAAGAAGTTACACCAGCAAGAGATGTGTCTCGTCACTTTGAAGATACTAGTTATGGCTATAAAGATTTCTCTAGACATGGGATGCATGTTCCCACATTCCGTGTCCAGGTAAAATGGCAGCTTGCTGTATTCACGTGATTGACTAGAGATAGTTCGATCTGACTTAAAATAAGAAAGACCCGCCTAGATTTGAAAACTATGCTAAGTGTTTTGCAAGCAGTGTCTCAGGAACAACAGCATTGTATTATCCTCTAGTTCCAAAAGAAAAGCTGAAAATCATCAACTAACTAGCAAATATTTATTCTATGCCCAACTTTGTAAGGCTGCTTCCAATCCATCAGTAGAGTCATATTGTAGTTTAAATGTATGTATCTCCTAGATCATTTACTGCATAAATATTTAATTTTTCTTTCTTTTCTTTTTTTTTTTTTTTTTGAGTCATGATCTCACTTTGTCTCTCAGGCTGGAGTGCAGTGGCATGCTCACGGCCACTGCAGCCTCAACCTGCTGGGCTCAGGCAATCTTTCTGCCTCAGCCTTCCAAGTAGTTGGAATTATAGGTGTGTGCCACCACACCCAACTAATTTTTTTTTTTTATTATAGAGACAAGATCTTGCCAAGTTGCCCAAGCTGGTATTGAATCGGTAGGCTCAGGCAGTCCTTTTATTTCTGCCTCCCAAAAGTGCTGGGATTACAGGCATGAGCCACTGTGCCCGGCGTTAAACCTTTTTCTTTTTTTTTTTTTTTTTTGAGTTGACTTTTCACTCCGTCACCCAGGCTGGAGTGCAGTGGCACGCTCATGGCCACCCCAGCGACGACCTGCTAGGCTCTAGTGATCCTTCCGTCTCAGTCTTCCAAGTAGCCAGAACTACAGGCACTACCATGCCTGGCTAATTTTTTGATTTATTGTAGAGGCGAGGTCTCACCATGTTGCCCAGGCTGGTCTCAAACCCCCAGGCTCAGGCAATCCTCCAGCCTCGGCCTCCCAAAGTGCTGGGATTATAGGCTTGAGCCACTGCACCTGGCCAAAATATTTAATTTCAATAGGTAAGCATTTAATTCAGATGAATTGATACTCCCAAATTTCCCAATTATTATTCGGGAATGGTGTTAAATAATAACTGTTTTTTACCAGAATTATGAAAGTATTTGAGAACCACAAGGTTTTGTTTCTTGTGGTTAGACACAAGGATGAGTTATAGAATATGTATACTTGATAGTGAAACCGTGTTGTGAAATAAAATAGATTAGAAATTAAAGAGATCGTGTGGGCTGGAAATTATATGGAGTAAGATTAGGATGTGAAGAATTTGAATGATCAGAAAACAAGGGCACTGTCAGCAGCAACTGAGCTTAGGTTGAGGGACAGAGTGAGGGAGGGTCCCCAAGGGGCTGGCTGAGAGCTTCCAGCAAAGGGTTCCTATTTCCGATTAGTGGTAATTCAGTTAAAATTTGGTCAGGTGTCCTTTAAATGCCCGATTTAAATGTCCATTAGAGTAAATGGGGTTTATAGGCTTTTCTTTATCTTTTTCTTTTTTGAGTTGGAGTCTCACTCTGTCACCCAGGCTGGAATGCAGTGGCATGCTCACGCCACCGCAGCCTTGACCTGCTGGACTCAGGCAATTCTCCTGCCTCAGTCTCCTGAGTAACTGGAACTACAGGCACCACCACATCCGACTAATTTTTGGATTTATTGTAGAGACATGGTATTGCCAGGTTGCCCAGGCTGGTCTCGAACCCCTGGGCCCAAGCAATCCTCTCACCTCCGCTTCCCAAAGTTCTGGAATTATAGACATGAGCTACCACACCCAGCTGGTTTGTAGGCTTTGACCAGAGTGATGGCATAATGTCCAGGAGGTATTTTAGGAAAACAAATATGGGAGCAACATAGAAGTGGAGGTGCTTATTACGTTTTCTTTGAGGTAGAAAGAAAGGAGATGAGATTTAATACAGGAAGACTCATTAGGACACTCAGTTAAGTAGGGCCAAAAGTCAGAAGGGGGTAGGAAGGGAAGGAATGGGTGATGGACGTGTTGAATTAAAAACTCACAAAATGGGAAGACTGTTTGATTGGCTGCAGCAATGGAAGGAGAGAGGACGCCCCAGATGGATCGCCTCTGGAGGCTGAGTGCAGAAACACTCAGCCTAAAAATCCATGGCCAGGGTGTCAGAGGAAGACACTGTTGTCTTTTAAACTTGCTCAGTTACAAAGCACAACCTTTTGCAGTATGGAAATTGCAGCCATATGACTGGCAAGCCAGAGGGGCTGGGAGCCGGCGGGGGTGGGTGGGGGTTGCACGTGTGGATTCCAGCTGCCATGGTCTCAGAGCTTAGATGGAGCACAGTCCTTGGCCACATGCTAGTAACTCACATTTGTTCTGTTCCCTGTATTTAGGACTACTGCTGGGAAGACCACGGTTACTCCTTGGTAAATCGCCTGTATCCAGATGTGGGACAGCTGATTGATGAAAAGTTTCACATCGCTTACAATCTTACTTACAATACAATGGCAATGCACAAAGATGTTGATACCTCAATGCTTAGACGGGCTATCTGGAACTATATTCACTGCATGTTTGGAATAAGGTTAGTCTGTTGTCCTGTGTTTATACAGAGATGTTCTCCTCTGGGCTAGGTCTCCCAGGTGTCTAGAACACATATTCACAGGAGGGAGAGTCAGGGACTCTAACCAGAGTTTAATGACTGCTGCCTCCAGGAAAGGGAGGACAAAAGCAAGGTGTCCTAGACACAGGGGAAGAGGCAATTGGTCACTGAGCATCTTCTCTCTCCTGACACGTCCATGCTTCTACCTTCCTGGAGCTCGGACTCTTGTATAGCCCCTCTGGCTGGTCTCCAGCCCCTGCCTGCTCCCATAATACTTAATCAAAATGCAAAGCTTCCATGTTCTTTTTTTTTTTTTTTTTTTTGAGTCAGACTTTCACTCTGTCATGTAGGCTGGAGCGTGGTGGCATACTCACGGCCACCGCAGCCTCAACCGGCTGGGCTCAGGTGATCCTTCTGCCTCAGTCTTCCAAGTAGCTGGAACCACAGGCACATGCCACCATGCCTGGCTAATTTCTTGATTCATTGTAGAGATGCGGTCTTGCCAAGTTGCCCGGACTGGTCTCTCGAATCCCTGGACTCAGGCAATCCTCCTAAGTGCTGGGATTACAGGCGTGAGCCACTATACCCAGCTGCTTCCATGTTCTTACTGTGAGGTTTTCAGCCATGCTATGTTATGTGGGAAATGCAGCCATTATACAAACTCCATGCCGCAGGGCTTGCTGATTCCTTTAGCTTTAGAATCCAGCTTCCAGCCGGGCTCAGTGGCTCAGCCTGTAATCCCGCACTTTGGGAGGCTGAGGTGAGTGGATTGCCTGAGCCCGCCGGTTCGAGACCCGCCTGGGCAACTTGGCGAGACCTCATCTCTACAATAAATCAAAAAAAAATTAGCCAGGTGTGGTAGCGCACACCTGTAGTTCCAGCTTCTTGGAAGGCTGAGGCGGAAGGATCGCCGGAGCCCAGCAGGTCGAGGTTGCGGTGGCCGGGAGTGTGCCACTGCACTCCAGTCTGGGCGACAGAGTGAGGCTCCAACTCAAAAAAAAAAAAAAAAAAGAATCCAGCTTCCTCTTGCTTTTCATTTTGTTAGTGACTCTGGTTGGAACCTACAGACCCTATTTAATCTACTCTAAATTGGTCTGGCATTTAGGGCGCTTCTGAGCAACGTTAATTTCCCACTCATCAGTGGCTAGACTGTTGACTTTAGCCTACCTAATGGTTGTGGGACCAGTTTTGTGAGCACTTTCTCTCTTTTCCCCTGAAACTTAGTAGGAGTAGGAGATTTCAGTGCTTTTGTGCCCTGGAATCCATCACCACTGGACAGAGCAGACACTGTGCCACCATCTTGGCTTAAGGTGGGATAGCCTCTCCTAAGTGTAGATACTGTGAGGCCATGTGGAAACCGTCCCTCATCCTCCACCCCCCAGCCTCTGTTCTCATCTGACCCTAGAAACTCCTAGAAACATGAGTAAAATCATTATTTTTATTTACACAAATGAAGTACAATTTATATACCATATAATAATAGTTCCAATAGCTGGGCGGGGTGGCTCACGCCTGTAATCCCAGCACTTTCAGAGGCTGAGGTGAGAGGATCACTTGAACCCAGAGGTTTGCGAATAGCCTGGGCAACATGGCGAGATGTGTCTCTACAATAAATCAAAAAATTAGCTGGGCATGGTGGCTCATGCCTGAAGTTCCAGTTACTTGGAAAGCTGAAGCGGAGCGATCGCCTAAGCCCAGCAGGTCAAGACTGTGGTGGCTGTGAGTGTGCCACTACGTTCCAGCCTGGGTAACAAAGCAAGACTCCAACTTTTAAAAAAAATAGTACCAATAACAGATATAATTGATTAATTTCTTAATTTCGGCAACACTCAAATTCTGTCTTTGTTCCTCACAGTATGGTTGCTTGTTTGTGATTGTAAATATACACTGTTGCTGGGTACCCAGTGCTACGATGTTAATATGGTTGGCTTTCGGGAATTATCTTAGGCCCTAGACAACGGTGTTACTCTCCCTAAGTACTCTCTTCTTTTCATTTATACTCACCCACCCAACCCCAGTTGTGAAGCTGTGTCACCTAGGGGGACATCTGCCCACACAAAAAGGGAAACAACCCGCCTGGGCAAGCAAGACCTCATCTCTACAATAAATCAAAAAATTAGCCGGGCGTGGTAGCGCACGCCTGTAGTTCCCGCTACTCGGAAGGTTGAGGCGGAAGGATCGCCGGAGCCCAGCAAGTTGAGGCTGCAGTGGCCGGAAGCGGCCCCTGCACTCCAGTCTGGGCGACGGAGTGAGACTCCAACTCAAAAAAAAACACACAAAAAAAACCCTCTTCATTTCACTATTAATTATGGTAGCTGATAAGAAAAGACTTGAAATGTGACTGCATTACTTTAAATAGAAGAGGGAAA
>CAUYQG010005573.1:0-33192 GCA_963574415.1 Tarsius wallacei
GGTAGCGCGCACCTGTAGTTCCAGCTACTCGGAAGGCTGAGGCGGAAGGATCGCCGGAGCCCAGCAGGTCGAGGCTGCGGTGGCCGGGAGCGGCCACTGCACTCCAGTCTGGGTGACAGAGTGAGACTCCAACTCAAAAAACAAACAAACAAACAAACAAAAAACCAAAGCAGTTGCCTGGTATTTGGTTTAAGTTCACATGGAAAAAGGCTAGACTAGTCCTTGATCTTACTTATTCTAGTAAACACTTTATATATTTGTGCTAAGAACATGAAAGAATCTGAAACAATGTCTGAAGGCTCTACTTTCACAAGTTTAAACCAGTGCCAAGTGCTTTTTTAATCTTGTTGATAAACTTCAGAATGGCTTTGAATCCCTCTGCTTTGGCCAAAATACACTTAAACGATGGAAGTGTGAGTTTGTTTTAGCACAGATATCGGTAATTGTGGTCTGACATCTCCCCACCTGGGTGATTCTAAGGATGTCACAGAATAATGAGCACAGCAAACAATTAGAATCATCCAACAAACAGCCCTCAAATGGTCTGTGGCATCTGTTTGTCCCTAGCTCTAAAGCTAATAAGAGGCAGGATTCTCCAAGGCATCCGCCTTTTCAGCTTCAATTCTAATTACACTTTCTGCATTTCAAACCAGTGAGGTACTTATGGCTAGGGAGAACACTCACATTATCATAGTAGAACAAATTAAGCAACCCGGCATAAGTGGGCAGAATGCCAGCTTGCAATTCTCCCAGAAGTCCTGACTCACATAGCAATGTTTCTTGCAGGATTGCTACTTGTTTAGATTTTTTTAAAAGAGTTTTTATTATGAGGAAAATTTGCACATTAGCTCTTTTTTAAACTTCTGTAGTAAAACAAAATTAGCAATGTAACTGTAAGTAAGAGGATCCACGTGGATTAAAAAACACATGAAGTTGGTCGGGCTCGGTGGCTCAGCCTGTAATCCCAGCACTTTGGGAGACTGAGATCAGTGGATCGCCTGAGCCCGCGGGTTCAAGATCCACCTGGGCAACTTGGCGAGACCTCGTCTCTACAATAAATCAAAATTAGCCGGGTATGGTAGTGCATGCTTGTAGTTCCAGTTACTTGGAAGGCTGAGGCAGAAGGATCGCCAGAGCCCAGCGGGTTGAGGCTGCAGTGGCTGGGAGTGTGCCACTGCACTCAGTCTGGGCAACAGAGTGAGGCTCCAACTCAAAAAAAAAACCCCAAACTTCCTGGAAAATGGTCCACAAGCCATTAGTTAATCACATTGAACAAAATATTTAATGTGCATAAAACATTAGGGAATGGGAAAACACTCAATATTTAAGAGAATTATTTTACCTTGATTATTATAGATATTAGCATTGTTATGATGTATGCAAATATTTGAAAAGATATCGTATGTTTCTCTAAACTTTTGTTGTTGTTGTTGTTGTTGTTTTGGTTTTTTTTTGAGTTGGAGTCTCACTCTGTCGCCCAGACCGGAGTGCAGTGGCTGTTCTGGGCCACCGCAGCCTCGACCTGCTGGGCTCCGGCGATCCTTCCGCCTCAGCCTTCCAAGTAGCTGGAACTATAGGCACGCGCTACCACGCCCGGCTAATTTTTTTTGATTTATTGTAGAGATGAGGTCTCGCCAAGTTGCCCAGGTGGGTCTCGAACGCGCGGGCTCAAGGCATTCCACTCACCTCAGCTTCACAAGGCGTGGGATTACAGGCTGAGTCACCGAGCCCGGCTGTTTCTCTAAACTTTTCTCTGTTCTAGGTTTACCTGGAAATTTGTTATAAATCAGATAGTGTCTTTATAATCAGCATAAAAGTTAATAATATGTTTTCACAAAATATCTGTATGCTATAAGTTAAGATATAGGAATGCTTTTAATAAGCATAAAGAAGACTTCGTTTAAAAGAGTAATACTTAAAATGCTAATTAAATCTTGTGATGAAGTTTCTATATCAAAAGACGACAGCTTTTTCACTTATGCACTTCTGGGAAAAGACTATCAACCATTAATAGTGCTTATGACAAGCCTGAACGCTAATGTTTGCAAGCTTTCAAAGGAGTTGCTAATTATACACAAAGGAAAAAAAGATGTTGAAAACTATAACAAAAGGGCTTAGATTAGTCCAGGGAAGTTCCCTGAATTCAGGACCCGTTAAACATGGTCTCCCTTGAGAATTATGATTATTAGTTATGCCCTAATAAGAACAGTAAATGAAAGTGTTTGCTTTGGAACGACTGATCTAAGAACAATAAGACCTAAAGATTCTCCCGCATATGTCTTCCATCGGATTAGCCTAGGTGTTGCATGAGAATGGTTTCAGTATATGAACCTCCTTTGTGACCTCAGATTACGTATTAAAATGGCCAGTGCAGGGCACGTACGGAAACACTGAAGGAAGGAAGGGAGTGAGGAAAGCAGAAATCAGGGGTGGGCAGATAACTGTGGGCTTCCCATCGACTCAGGTAAATCATCCATCTGGCAGAGAGCACCCGCCTTCAACTTGCACCCTCAGTCAGCTTCTGAAATGATGATCCAGGTGGAATGAAGCACAGAGCATTGTCCTACTCACAGACACCCTGGTTTGCCTTAAACAGAGAGAAGTATCTCTGTGAAGACTAAATCAGACCTAAAATCTGAGACCCATTCATTGCCTTTTTTTACGTTAATTACATGCACTGGTTTTCTGAAACAGGGAAGAGAGAGAGGCTAACAAGGAGGACAGGAACGAAGGAAGGAGAGCTGTGTCCCTGGCTCCTTCCATGTGGTTATTTTGGCTCGATGAGTGCCGAGAAGACGATTCCATTCGGGGTGCCAAGCACAACTGGCCCTCGGACAACGCAGGCATGAGGTGAGCCAGTCCCTGGACAGGTGGAAAATCTGAGGATAACTTTGATTCCCCAGAACTTAGCTGCTAATAGCCTACTGTTGACTGGAAGACTGACTAATAACATAAATGGTGGATTAATACATGCTTTGTATGTTGCATGCACTGGATACCGTATTCTTATACTACAGTCCTCTAGGACAATGCTAAGAAAATCATAAGTAAGAGAACATATATTTTCTTCTCGCTAAGTGGAAGTGGATCATTACAACGGTCGTCGTCCTCACCGTCCTCACATCGTGTAGGCTGAGGAGAAGGGGGGAGAGGAGAACTTGTCCGTCTTTCGTGCTCATGGGTGGCAGAGGCGGGAGGAGATCTGAGGGTCAGGGGATCCATGCAGCTCAAACGCATGCTGTTCAAGGGTCACCTGCATCGACACATGTGGCTGAAATCTTAGCAGCTTCTCAAAATGCACATCTTTTTATTTACTGCCTTCTCACTTTTCAACTCAGTCATGAGGACAGAGATAAACCCCTTGTACCAGAATTGCTTTTAAGTTCATTGTAAGTTTTAAATTTAAATCTGTTATTTAACAGATAGTAACTGTACGTATTTCATGGGGGACACCGTGATGTTTCGAGGTATATGGTGTTCAGTGATCAGATCAGGGCAATCAGCGTAGCCGTCCCCTCAAACATTCATCATATCTTTGTGCTGGAAATACTCCGTGCCCTCCTTCTCGCTATTTGAACTACGTATTGCTGTTACCCATGGTCACCCTACAGTGGTGTGGAACACGCCGACTCACTCCTCCCTGTGGGGCTGTTTTTACCTCCGAGGCTCTTCCTCTCAAGTTGTGTTCTACGCCATCTCTTTGTTATCAGATGGCAAGATGTGTGTATAGTATCATTACATAGAGATCTCTAAGTACAAATTATGTTAGCAGAACACATTAATATCATAATCAGTATAATAATTAATGTTGTATATATTAAGATATTATTTATATCCTGTCTAAATAATAAGATAGATAGATCCTCTTGGAAGGTCAGATGGAAACAAACCTCCATGTGGGGTTCCTACAGGCCAATCTCCCCCACTCCCGTCTGGATTCCTGTTCACATGTATTTTATTCCCATAATCTTGACGCTGTGGATAGAGCCAAGGAAGACCAGGGGAGATCAAACTTTGAAAGGCCACACACATACGCACATGAACATGTATGCACACACACATGTGCACACATGCACGCACACACACATACAATAACAAGCTCATGTGTGTGCAGCCTGACAGTCTCATGACTTCTGCTTCACGTTGCCACCCTCCCACAGAGCCGGCTAGACATGTCTATTGTTTTCTTCTTCTTCTAACCTATCTTTCAAAAGAAAAAGGAGCTAATTTGGAGTAAGAGAAGTCTAGAACACAAGACTTTGATATGTGCCTGAGTACTCCAATTCGTTTCCAAAGCAAAACATCCTTAATAGTTCAAGAATAAAACCACATTCAGACAGGAGTAGAAGCTCTTTGACATACTCTTCTAGAATTAATAACACTTAGTAATAATATCTCCATTGGTTAAGCAGTTACCATGCAACACACACTTTACTCAATACTGTTCATGCATGATCTCACTCTTTCTTAAGACAACATGGAGATGCATGTGTTATTATCCTCATTTTACGGCAAGAAAAATAAGACCAACGATATTATGCAGCTATTGTGATACTGCTTGACTTATTCAAGAAGGACACACGTTTCCCAGTTACTAACCACAGCAAACTTGTTAAATACAAACATCCTGCTTTAATAAAATGCAGAGTCTTTCAATAGGTTCTGTTTAAAAATTAAATAAAAAGGAAGAGCCCTGCACAGTGACTCATGCCTCTAATCCCAGCTACTTAGGAGGTTGGAGCAACAAGTTCATGTCAGCCTGGGAATTTGAGGCTGTAGTGTGCAGTGATTGCGCCTGTGAATAGCCACTGCACTGCAGCCTGGGCAACACAGTAAGACCTCATCTCAAAAAGAGAGAGAGAGAGATTAAAAAAAAAAATAAGAATCTCTACCATACACAGTTTACGGACACTTAGAGATTGTATCTATAAATAATCTCTAGCATACCCATTACATGATTCTGGTGTCCTCAATGGAACATTTTAGAAGCCTTGGATAGGAGTGGCTAGGGTAACAGATATGTTTAGGTTTTAGTTAGGAACCTCTTTTTTTCTACGTTTCTGTCATTGTCATTTTCATCTACCCTTCCCGAGTGTTTACTATTCCCTAAGTACAGTGCTTCCCTTTTCATATATTATCTCATTTTATTCTCATAACCATTTTTGAGATTATTATTTTCATCTTTTATTGAGATAGTATCAACCCACAGAATTCATCCTTTTGTGTGTACATGTCGATCATTTTGAGCATATCCACTGAATTATGCAGCCATCACCTTATTCTCATTTCCCCAAAAGGGAATGCCATGCCCATTAGCATTGTATCTCCAATTCTCCCCTCCCTGCCCTGGCATCCACTAATCTCTTTTCTCTCTTTATACATGTGCCTATTCTTGAAATTTTATGTACATGGAGTCATTGAACGTGTGGTCTTTGGTGCCTGGCTTCTTTCACTTAAAATCATATCTTATTTTTAAGATGTGATCATATTATCGCATGCAGGATGTTATTCCTTTTGTGGCCAAGCAATAGTCCAGTCTCTGGCAACATCACATTTGCTTATCACTCAGTCAACTCATGAACATTTGGATTGTTTTCCCTTTCTGGCTATCATCAATAATGCCGCAAAGAACATTCATGTACAAGTTTTTGTGTGGACGTATGTTTTCAATTCTAGTGTGTATATATATATGGGTGAAATTAGTGGGTCATATGGTAATTGTTTAATTTTTGGAGGACTCATCAGATTGCTTTTCATAAAAGCCACACCAGGTACATTCCCATCAGCAGTGTATGAGGGTATCAACTTATCTACTTCATGCTAATGCTTGTTATTGTTTATCACTTTAATTACAGCTATTTTAGTTTGATAAAGTGGTATCTCATTGTGGTTTGATTTTTATTTTTCTATTGATGATAATATTGAACATATTGTATGTGATTATTATTTCTTTGGGAAAATAGCTATTGCATTTCTTTGACCATTTTCTAATGCTATTCTTTGTCATTTTATTGTTAAGTTGTAAGATTTCTTTATGCATTTGACATATTAGTGCCTTGCCTAATATACAGACTCAAATAGTTTCTCTCATTCTGCAGGTGGTCTTACGTTGTTAATGGAATCCTTTGACATATGAATGTTTTTAATTTTCATCATGTTTAATTTATCTATTTTCTTTTCCTTTAATGCCTGTGACTTTGTTGCCAAATCTAATAAAACACTGCCTAAGCTAAGAACATGGCGATCTACTCCTACGTTTTCTTATAAGAGTTTTCTTGTTGCAGCTCTTACTCTTCAGATTTTTTTCTTCATTTTGAATTAATCTTTTTGTATATGGTGTGAGGTAAGGATCAAACTTCATTCTTTTGCATGCAGATATTCAGTTGCTCCAAGCACCATTTGTTGAAAAGGCTATTCAACCTCCACCCCCCAAAATCTTGCCACCCTTGTAAAACCTAAATATGACCTAACTTGACCCTAAATTTAAAGATTTATTTTTGGACTCTCAATTTAGATTGCTGTCTCCATTTTAGAAATAGAAAATTGAGGCATAGAGAAGTTAAGTAACTTGTCAAAGATGACAATTTTGTAAGCTGGGATTTAAAATTCTTTGAACTAATTCCAAATGTTGTATCCATAAGCATTGTGTTTTGATGCCATGTTACAAGTGTAATTTGCATTGATCCACACTGATCTGATTCTTTTTTTAATCTCTTAGTTGATAAAATAATTCCTTAGCATTCTTCTCTGTTCACAATTTTTTTTTTTTTTTTTTTTTTTGAGTTGGAGTTTCACTCCATGGCCCAGGCTAGAGTTCAGTGGCATACTCACGGCCACCCCAGCGTTGACCCACTGGGCTCTGGTGATCCTTCTACCTCAGCCTTCCAAGGAGCCGGAACTACAGGCGCCCACTACCACACCTGGCTAATTTTTTGATTTATTGTAGAGATGCAGTCTTGTCAAGTTGCCCGGACTGGTCTTGAACCCGTGGACTCAAGCAATTCATCTACCTCGACCTCCCAAAATGCTGGGATTACAGACTCAGTCACCAAGCCTGGCCGTCTGTTCACATTTAAAGTCTATATATATTCTATAACTCAAAGTCTTACCATCTGCTTTCCATTTCAAAAACATGTCTATTTACAAAAACATAAGATATTCTCCCCATTCCCCAACATGAAGAGCTAGTAAAAACTAGGGTCAGCATAACACAAATGTCAGATAAGCCAGGATAAGACTCAATGCTCTACATTGAATTTAGAATAAAAAGGATATAAAAAAGACAGCTCTCTGTCCATAATTGTGAGCTAGTTACCTGTCCTTTGAAAAGTCTCTACACTTGATTGTCACCTCTCGTCCTACAAAGATAAATGTCTGAAACACCTAAAGTCCTTTTATATTTACCCCTTGCTCGAGAGGCATTCTGCAGGTTTGGGGGCAAATGAAACCTGTAGGGTCATATTTGACATTCATACAAAAGGAAGAGAAAAGCATAGTAGCTCTACCATCTTAAGGGATTAATTCATACTTTAAAATATAAATTGGATTCATTGTCTACTGTGAAAACTAACTAATGGTATAAAAACCAAGATGATTCTACAACGAAAGGCCTAAAAGTACATTAAAAACTTAAGAGGTTTTTGGTTGTTCTGACACAAAATTGAGTCAACGTCTATGTACCAAATCCCTGTAAACATTTTGAAGAGAGTTTATCTAGAAGTGTAGGTTTAACTGTACATTCTTCCAATAATTTTGATCAATACCACATTTTGAAGACTTAGGTACAACATATTCTTGACCTCAAAAGGAAAAAAAAAATATTTCCAATATAGAAATCTTTAAGCTAATAGTTTTGGCTCCTTTAGGAAGTTAATAGACAGTTTTGGCTTAGGGATAGTATGTTTTCAGTGGAATTGATTTTTCAGCTCTCAAATATCACAGTTACTATCATACTGTGGCTAACAATGGAAAAAGACTCATTAACTAGGAATGATGGAGAGTCTGTAAACAGAAAGCAATGTATCTTTCTTCCAAAGTTTGGCTAAAGGTATTCAGTGACATTATCGAAGTCAGTCTAGTTGGCATTTCAAATTTCAGTCAATGGGAGGGTAATATGTTCTTTCTCAGGGGTATGGCTATGCCTCTGTACTTTTCCCCTTTTAGTACATTTTGTTTTTTAATTCTCTGTATCTAAGAAGGGCTCATCTCGTAAAAATGTTTAAGATATCAAAATCAACAGATTTTTTTTTAATTTTTATTTTAAAGATGTGGGGTACAATTCAGGGTTAGGTATACAAATGTCCATTACGCAGGTGCCCTTGCTGATGAGGTGTGCACCCCTCTCCCCTGGCAGTTTCCCACTACTGCCAATCCCTTTCTTGTAGTATTATGATAATTATTCAAGGTCCGCTTATGAGTGAGAACATGTGGCACTCAGTTCTTTGTTTCTGTGATAGATCGCTCAGTATTGAGGAAAATGCTATGCGGTTTTTTAAAATGAAATGTTTAAACAAACTTTGGAAGTTTAAAATAGGTCTTGCAATAACTGAAATCCAAACATTTTGCCTGAGTGAAAAGGGAGCAACCTTCCACATATATGCCTGAAACCTCCATGGAAAGATTCCCAGAAAGGCACAATTCCTTGGAGAAGAAGTTCACTTCGGCAGCTTTCAGAACAGCGAGAGATCCATCCTTTGTCCCCTGCACTGACGCCTGCTAAAAGGCTGAGCCAAGACGTTTGTTATTGGTTTCTGAGCTACCTCCACGGATGCAAAGAACCTAGAATGCAGATCTTAGATGGAGACCCTAAGCAAAGAGCAGTTACTGGGTTGGGCTGCACTAATCTCTGAATGCCAAGCAATGGAGGACCATCCAAGTGAGAGTGGGTAGGAAGATGCAGGCTGCAAGGCAGAGGGGAAGTCACTAGATGAGGGCAAGAAGGTTGGGGTTGGGTCTGAGACGTGTTTTGAGCAGGGGTGTGGTCCAACGGAAAGGAGAAGGACTGAGGAAGACACTTAAAAGCACACATCCACTGAGAGCGCCAACTCCTTGAGATGGTTAAAAATTACAAAACCGCACTTCAGTTTTCCAGTATCTGCCATATAGCCCCATTTGCTTAAATTATGACTAATATTTATGATTCTAATTAAATATGATATCATTTCATTTGCAGAAACACTTTTGATTAGAGCTGGGATGTTTTTAATCCAAGGTCATGGTATTCATAGTTGGGAACTACTCTTTTTTTTTTTTTAATCAGAAACCACTTTATTTCTTCTCATAGCACGCTTATCTAGAATTTTGCATATTTGCCTGTTGGTCTCATCCCAATCTTATCAAACGTTAACTACTGTTTTCCTTCACCAAGCAGCCAAAGGCTCAGTGCCCTTGGTTGAGGGTTCTCTCTAAATGCTCACAGTCCTCCATGTGGCCTTCTGAGAGCGTGGCTCCTGGGGTATTTGGGCATCTTCCCCAAGAGCTGCCAAGAAAGCACGGCCCAAGAAGAACATGTGAAGTACACACAACCCATGCAACCCTCATTCAGTGCCCTGACTACTCACGGCGTTTCCGTGTCTCTACTTCTAGTCAAGCAACATGGTATCCCGCTGAGTGGGAAATCCTGCTTGAGGTCATGAGCAGCCCCTTTGATCTGTATGTGGGGATTCGCTGACATGGCCAATGGGAGATTAAGACCTCTTACAAAGGATATTACAGTGGAGTTAGTCCAATTCAACCATAGTGAGTGTCGCAATGTATGAACTACAGTTTTAAAAGTATAATCACCTGTGCTTTCCTCTATTAGTCTCTGTTTAGTATTTGCACAATCCATTCTTTATCCTAGTCATGCAAATAAGCACATTACTTATTGTTATTATGAATTAAAATTATTTATTGCGTTCACTTTATTATATCGAATTGCCCAATTATTTTTGAGGCAATTTAACAATGTAAAAATTCCTAAGCATATTTATTTAGTTTTTTGAAACAGAAATAGTTCATTTTCATTTAGTAATATTCAAATCATCTTAATTGCCTTCACTGATACATGTAATGTTTCAAATCTTAATAATTAGAGCTATTTAACTTGCAGGGTAGCCAACTATGGACTGGAAAATGAGGGCAGGGCTCCAATTAATGTAGGAAGAGTGTTTGCATGTTTTAATAACTTTTAAGAGGAAACATAAGATTTAAACAGTAACCACAATTACAGATGCTAGAAATAGAAAGTGCATTTGTTTGCTTAACTCATCTCTCAATATGTACAGGATTATTTCACAGAAAAAGTAGATTTGTTTAATTAATATTAATTTGATTGTACTAGGGAAGATACATTGAAGGGAAGACATTCTGAACCAGAGAAACAAGATTTGTTAATAGGATACAGTCACGTCTAGGTATAAAATAGAGAATAGTAAAAAAAAAATTATAATTAACACCGTTATCCTCATAGCTTAACAGTGTTAATAATTTCAAAATATTTCCCATTTAATCTTCATGCAGTAAACAAATGATTTGAACACAGACCCATCTTGCTCATTTTTCTCTGCACTCAAATAATGTGATGACGACATTAATCTTGTTTCTGTGATCTGTATTTCTGAGGTATCACTGAAACAACCATATGGAACCGTCAAAAACATTTTTGCCAACGCATGATGAAAATTTGGAACTGAGGCTTGAGTTCAAGACGTAATAAAGAGAAACAAAATGATACAAAAATAAGGAATAGCCTCCACATTTACTGACCTAAGAGCCTGTCGTAGCTGGTACTGCCGTTAGCAACAGCAGGTGCCATTTATTAACTCCTTCTGACATCTCCGCACTCGTATTACTAAGTGACACCTTCCTTACTTATTATGTATCTCTCTTCATAGAACGTGGGCCCCGCAAAAGCCGCCTCCTGAGGCGAGCTTGTATACCGCTCAATCCCTCCCTCTTGCACTATGGATGGTTCAAAGTGCTGAAGACACTATTATTGAATGAAAAACCAGTTCCATGGATCTCGGGTGTAGGTAATTGGCTTAGAGAAGATCAAACAGCTGTTAAAACAGGCCCCAGGGGTTAGAGCTCCCCTTTAACACTACGTGGCATTGTGATCCTGATGAGTGCCTGTCTAAAGACTATTTCTAGACACGAGATCGGAGTCTCTCAGAGTTGATTTTCAGCCCCAACATGGCAAACGTGGCAAAAAAACAATGATAATAGCGTTTATTTTTCTTCAAAATATTGTAAATATTTATCTAACTGCAGGCCCAGGGAAATTAAGGAGGAAAAGTTCTTCTTACTTCTATTTCGAGACTCGGAAGTTGAAAGAGGCAGGCAGAGACCCACAGTCCAAGGGTGTGATGGCAGTGACAAGACCGGTCACCGCAGCCCGGTGACCACGTCCCAGCACGTACTCACTGCATGACAGAATTTGAGTGCACACGTGACCAGTGTGCTGCTCCTCTGAAAACATGGTCCTGTGAAGGCCTGTGTCATGCAGGGGCGTTTGTCGGTGTGTCATTTCTCTTATTCAAAAAATAGAAGAGATGAACAGAAGCCGAGGAATTTTCCCTTAAGGGTTGCTTCTTAAGTATTATATTTTAGTTAATTGCCACTTAAAGATATCCAGACTCATTCATTGTGTTATAGCTTCTGTATTTGTGGTCAATTTTTACAGGTTGGGATGTCAGTGCCGTTTAGTGCCTACCCTATTTTTCAATTCACATTTGAACTAAACACATTACATCCGCTATTTTACCTCAAAGATAAATTGGTGACTTCAGGACTTACTTAATTTTCTCTCATTCAGCATTTGTAAAGTTACTATGACAGGTGATAACATTTTGGAAATTTTCATTGCCAACTATAGTAAAATTATAAATTACTTTATAAATTATAAATTACTTTAACAAATTTATTTGGTAAATAAAAACAGTATGGCACAAGATATCTGTGTTAATTTTAAAATATATTCAAAGTTACACATTAAATTATAAAGATATTTTTCTGGGTAAGCTTCATTTATTGATTAGATTTTCATGCATTCTTGTTATGGTAACTCATTATCTATGTTATTAGAACAGGAAAAACTATCTGAGACTAGTATATGCCAATGAGTTATTGAAATGTTATGATTAATCCTCTTTTATTAATTTCCCATTTTTATAGTTTTTATATATCTATGAAATTGGGCTCTGTTAAGCACGGGAATTTTTTTTTTTTTTTTGAGTTGGAGTTTCACTCTGCCGCCCAGACCGGAGTGCAGTGGCTGCTCAAGGCCACCGCAGCCTCAACCTGATGGGCTCCGGCGATCCTTCCGCCTCAGCCTTCCAAGTAGCTGGAACTACAGGCGCACGCTACCACGCCCAGCTAATTTTTTGATTTATTGTAGAGATGAGGTCTCACCAAGTTGCCCTGGTGGGTCTGGAACCTGCGGGCTCAGGCAATCCACTCACCTCAGCCTCCCAAAGCGTGGGATGACAGGCTGAGCCACCGAGCCCGCGCAAGCACAGGGATTTTTAAATCAAATAAAAAGGGAGAAACTTGATCCAAAACATGTAAGCCTCCAGAGACTGTAGCTAAAAGATCACAAAACTAAGTTTTCACATTACTGTGACTCTTGCCCCCATACACCTTTATATACTGGTGTGAGCTCTGTTGACTTTTGATACCACTGTGATAGATCTACCCATGTTTAATGTCTGTTCATATTACTAGTGTGTTTACTAAATAAATTTTGCTTAAAATTCTTCTTCTGGCAGCAGAATTAATGCAGAAACTTTATTTTCAATTCACTTCAATGTACTTCCCTCTACAAAATATTAACCAAACTTGACAAAAGAGTTTTATATGATGACAGCATTTTATCTAAGGTATTTATAGTGTCAGATATCGTTAGTTATAAATCATCCAAGACCACCCGTGTGACCTCAATCTTTCATCTGGAGGTACCTAGAAGTCAAATGACTAAGGTGATGCATTTAATCACGTGACAGGAATGATGATCTATGCATTTTGGTGTATGCAAATGTATTTCCATTATAGACTTGCTTTATTTATACTATAAATATATGTATTTCATACATATACAGGGATGTGTATCTTTTGTGTCTCTCTCTATCTCCAGTATATACATATCCTTTTTCTATCTACAGCTCTATCTATATCATCTCACTTCATATATCTCACTTCTCTCATTCTCTCTCTCTCTCTCTCTCTCTGTATATATATATATATATATATATATATATATATATATACATATATACATATATATTTATACACATATACATATAATTATCTTTCCATGAATCAGGCAGATGGATGGGTGGTACACATGCTATTATTTACTGACTTTAATGTTAGTGTGCAGAAATAGCCTTCTGGCCTCATAATTTGCATGAGTCCTATTCCTTCATTTAATAACAATTGATTTATTACTTTGCCTCCCCGATTTATGTGATCTGAGCGCTTATAGAGATGACTCCATGTCATCACTCCGTTGTGTGTTATGTTATAATCCTTGAGTGCATCTCTTATCTAGCCAAAATGAAATCCAGTATGGCCCAGCCTCGGGAAGCAAGAGCAGCTGTGATGGCACTTCTAAGGGGAGCAACTCCATCCATCAGCAGATACCAGGCAAAAAGAGGGAACCTGGACATGTTTATTCATAACTTCCTTTCAAACAGGTAATGTTCAATGAAATTAACTTACGTGATTAATTAAGACATGTATTACGTTATAAAATGCCATTTTTAGTATCTCGTTTAGGCCTATTCTACATGACTGTAGAGACTTATTTGACATTTGTAGTACGATCTTCAAAAATAACTTGAGCTTGCTTTATGGTGCTACACAATGCTAATATTCTTAAATGAAAGGTAATATAATTGCCGAGATAGAGACGGACAGTCCTATAAAGTAGTACACATGTAATGCAGAAGCAATGTTTCTTAAACTTTTGAACACTGTCATCAAGTTTTATCTCTATGTCTCTTCCAATATAGGACTTGGCAAGACTAGCAGTCTCTTAAGAAGAAAAGTGAAAATCCATCACCATCAAAGAGACAAATTTTAGCTGGAGTTTGCATAAGTCAATTGCTTATACAGTTGTCTGCTTCTGCAAGCAAACTCATGAAAGAAGGGTCACATTTATTGGAATTTCTACTCATTTGGTATCCACCCACTCAATCTGGTACCCAGAAATAACTCAAAATCCAAGACGATGATGGCATCTGGCAATTTTACTACTTATGCAGACATCTGACAGAAGAGCAAGGTTGTATGATTCGACAGTCAGCAGTGTAGGTTTTATTACATTTCATATCCAAGATGGCAGCTTGCACGAAAGTCCCTTGCTAGACACAAAGCTTCCAATGCAGACACATCGAATCAAACCATCTATAACACAGCCTTGGGATGGATGCTGCAGCAGCCACCTTGATTCTCTGTGTAATGAGAATGTTCTCAAACAATTGTGAAAGATTTGTCTTCTTTAATCAGAATATTTTTTTTCTCATTATGTAACACTGTCTTATGCACAAGGTTACTGAATTCAGTGTCTTGGTTGAAATATCTGAAAAAGTTCTCAAAATGTCAAATATAGTGTTATTCTTTGGTAAAATTTTTAAATTCAGTTTTTAATGTTTACTTTTAAAGAAACACAGGATAAACTTTTCTTTATTTAAAAGCTATGTGTGAAAATATTGCATTAATTATAAAATCATAATGTTTTGATGAATTAAATAGTTTTGAATGAATTGAAATATAAAATTCTAACCTAATATTATATTTATATATTATTCACACAAGGAAATTCATGTAGAAACTAATTCTTAGAAAAATGTAAATATATCATCATGAATATTATTTATTAAAGGTAAGTAATGTGGTACTCACTGGTCATTAATTAGTCCTTCGGGATCTTAATGGGGCAAATAAAGTAAAATTTAGCTTTTGATTTAGCAATAATTTGGAATAATCTTTCTGACCTAGGAAGAGACAGAAAGCCAGCAGAAATACAAAACTTTAAAAGTAGGGTCCACTGACAATTGCTTTCCAAAGAAATTAAGCTACATATGTTAAGAGGCTTAACAAGGTACCCTCACATGCCAACAGGACGGACACATTAACATCCACTTATAATTTAATGAAATGACATTTTGGAGGTCGTTACAAATGTAATTGGAGGCATGAGTCTGGGCCAGCGCCAAGACTCTGGCTTTCTATGTCAGCCAACAGAAGCCCAATGGAGACAGAAAGATGAAGAGAGCTTAGCCAATCAGAAACTGCCAAGAAAGCGCTCATTAGGACCTTTCCACCAGATCATACCTAAATAAGGCAGATGACTAGCTATAGCAAATTAAGTAATCTCTATACCTTGCTGCTCCATTCAGCTGAGAAAGACCCCTTGCTCATGCTGCTAACCAGAGCTCTCTGAAACTCTTCCAGTTCTGAGTGCTGCCTGATGCATGAATCGGTCTTTGTTTGAATAAAGTCTGCTAAGTTTTATTTGTCTAAAGTTTTTCTTTTAGTGGGATTACCTAGAAGCATATGTCCTATGAACTCATTGACTTCATCAAAATAAAAGCAACAAACAACAACAAAGTACCGTATGAGATAAAGTGTATACTTTGCATCCTGCGAACCTAGGTTTCCAAACATGGCCCAAGCTAAATCTAGCACCTGACTCTTTGTTATTCTCGGCTCTCAGCCAGCCTAAGGGGAGATCAGTAATGACAGTCTTGAGAAAGTCAGGCGAATTTCAGAAGACCCTCTCTTGATTTGTGCTTCTAGGATCCTCTTGCTGTCACTGCTACTGCCACCAGTCCACAGCAAACTATGGCCGACTCTAGGGAAAACAGGGTAGATCAAATACTTGACCTCAGCCCTGCCTTAGACAGTCCTCTTCTCTCTATGCTTGGCTTCCTTGAAAAAAGATTAAACTAAAATGATAATCACCATTTACAAGAGAATATATCATTTCAAATTTAGTGTAGATTAAACACGTGGCCCAAACAGAGCACTCTTACAAAGATTTCAAAGTAATTTTTAGGTCTGGCTACTGATTCCATTCCTGTATTGACATGGCAATTGTCTAGAAACTAACTATATTGCTCTTATTGGCTCTAATTTAATGTGGTAACACAACTGGCTGAAGCATTGAATTTAACCATTGTTAGAAACATCAAATAATTGATTTGGAACAGATGCAAAATTACCAGAGACTTTTGAAAAGACATCAGTTAAGTTCATATGGAATAGTCATTGGTCCTCTTCTCTACATCGTTGAATCTTCTCCAGCACAGCTTTCATTCTGATTTAATGCAAACACTTCCAAAAGTTTAATCACAATTGCAATCTGGATTATGGCAATGTTTGAATCCAAACACTGAACCAATTCTAGCAAATTTTTGGTGGTTGAGAGAAGTTCAGACCAGGGGAAGAGCAGGAAGGGATGGGAACTAACACAAGCTGCCCACTCCCAGTGTCCCCAGATGCCAGCCAAGGTCCCTACAGCTTCAGCATGAATCTAACGTCCTCAGAAGACACCATTCAACTCACAAGGTTGAAAGAGGAGGCCCTGAGAGCTCCTCCAGCGGTAAAAGAAAGATTTCAAACTCCAGACTACTTGACTTCCTCTGTTACTTACTCTGAGCTACCGAAGTCATTAAAGTCCAGTTGATTTCTAAAGCCTCTTTCCTGTACAAAATCTATGATTTTAAATCTATATAATCAATTGTTACAGTTTGTAATCATTCTGATAACCATCTCAATCAATACTCCTTCTGATCCTCAACTACTTTTTGTTGCCCAAGTAGATACTAAAGAATTTTTAGACTATAATTGCTTTCCTTTCTCAAATCTTGGGAAATGAGTTGACTTATCTTTCCTTGTTTCTTAAACACACATATTTTTAAACTCGTGTCAAGTTTAACATTGTTGACAAAAGGCAAATCATTTGAAACCACTCAAGTTTTTAAACATGCAATTCCCAATGGTATTAATTGAAGCTTAAGAACCCGGGCTGCTGAGATACTTGGAGAACTCCCGTTGGATTGCTTGTGAGGCTCTCAGAACAATGAAGTCTTTGCTCTAGTGCTCTGTGGGCACAGCCCTAAAGATGAAAGATGCAGCGGTCTGTTGACGAAGAGCACTTGCTAGAGAAGGCATTGCTTCGTGCTGCCGTGTGGCAGGGTACAGCCACGGGAGTCCCTTTGAAAGGGCTGGTGCTTTCTCTTCCCTAAAGTATCCCACACACCGGGCAGCACAGGACTGGGAAAGAAAGAGTGTGGGGGACTGGGCACAATTCTGGAAACTCTACTTTATAATTATTTAAAGAAATACTCTGGAGTAAAACATCTCCTTTTAATGTTTCTTGTGTGCATCGAATGTGATTGCTAGAGAAGGCATTGCTTGTTATTGTTTGGTTAATCTCGCCAAAGCACTTCTAAATTCAAGAGAAATTTCTTCTATCTCGCTCTTTTTGTTCTGAGCTAAGACAAGAGGATAACATGACTGGCATTAGTGAGTTAATTTTATAACCAAAACTGACATCCCACTCAAGTACCCACAATTTAAGAGTAATAAATTGTCAGTTTTAACTGGAAATGAGTTTTTATGTGATTTTTGAAGTCTTTTGAATATTTATTTTGTTCCACTTTGCACAAATCTGTATAAATTTATCTTGTTAGTTCTAAATGTAAGTCTCTCTTGGCCAAATTTGGAAAATAAATTAGACTTTACAAACATTAGGAAGACTGAATCAATATTTTAATATTGAGGAGGTGTATGAAAGATTTATTAACCACAAAAGATAGCAAATATAACATCAGGAATATTAAAGATGTGTAATCAAAGTCATCAATTGTAGTTATGCATGGACTCTATAAATAGTAAAGAGATTTACTTAAATATGCTACAAATTCGATCTAGTCTATCATATGATGAATTTACCAAATAAAACACAAACAAGAAACTGAAACTAAAATCAACAGATGGAGTAGGACAGTACATCATTTTTTTCTCTTTTTCTTCTCATCACTTATTTTTAAAAGTAACCATACAACCTCAGACATTAAAACTCAGCAAGTAATATTCAGCAAAAGATCTTATTCAGTTGAGAAATATTTAATGAGTGTCAGAGGCTAGATCACATGCTAGATGTTGGTGACAAACTGAATAAGGCATCATCTCAAACTATAAGAGATCTAGAATCCAGTGTGCAAACAGGCAAGCAAGTAACTGACACAAAAGGGTGAATATTCAAAAACTGGAATACTATGGAACGGATCTTGGTGCAAAATCAGTTTTGGAAATTCACATGTGATGAAATATTAAGTGACACCAACTCTCAAAAAGAGACCTGATTATCATCATTTTAAAGATGAGCAAACTGACCCTGACAGATTATACAACATGATATTCTTTGCTGAAGGCAACAGTTCTACCCATGGCAGAGTGGGAATTCAAGTCCAGATAATTTGATTTGAAACTCCATTCTGTTTTACAACTCAGCCTACCCTTCTAGTCAATTCATAAGTAAAATTACATTCAAAGTTACGTTCAGTTTATTTGGCACATTCCAAAGCTTTTGGAGTAAGTTGAATGACCATGTCTGAGGATCTTCTAGAACCTTAGATTTTAATCAGAATTTCCTGTAGTACTTTAAAAACACATGCAACCCTAGAACCACCCTGATAAGAAAAGTATCATTCTGTTTTTTATTGAAATCACTTTCTCGATATAAATCCATCAAGCGTTATATAGGAGAATGCTAAGACATCCTATTTACTAGTCAATGACATTTCTTTTATGAATTGATTTAAGTGTGCCTCGACTGACTGGCAATACATAAATTTTTTCAATGCCTAGGTTGGTATCAAAAATAAAGCATTTTTGTGAGAATTCTGTAGTGATGTTTATTGAAATATGATTAAATGTAGCACATGGAAAGCACTCTGGTCAGGAAGCAGATGACATTCACGTAAGATCTGGCTCTGCTACTTACTATCTTTTTAATCTGGAGCAAGAAACCCAATTTCTCTGAACTTTATGGGGTTAATATACCTGTTCATTGGTCCTAAGAGAGCTGTCGTAAATAATGCAGAACACATTAACTGTAGGTATGAAAAAAGCTAAGAAATGGATTCTAAGCAGGGGCTGTTGTGGGAACATCAATACCAGAAATAATTGAGGCCAAGTAATACAAGATTGCTACACTAAGGCTATATGAGCTTTTAATAGTAAAGTCAGAATAAAGACCTTAGTCCCTTAAGCATAGTCTCCTTTTGCTACTCGAGTGTTTTCTAAAACAAACAGGTATACTGAGAGAAAAATAAAAGGTTGTTATGGCCAATAAACTTGTTAAAAGAAGAATTGAACAATAAGAAATTTAAGGCATAGATTTTGTGATTAGTCTTTCATTTGAGACTTGGTTTTGATGCATCCTACTTGTATCAAATTATTTGGCATAATTGGCCTAACTCACATACGTTCACCACCACCCCCAATTTCCTTGTTCATATAACACCGATGACAGTAATGTTTATATTTCATTTTCCTGTGGGTTGACGAAATATGTTAATGCGTAGCAAGCATAGCAATCAAACAGCCATAGCGTGTATATTCATTGTCTATGGTTGTGGTAACAAAAGTAAAACTACCAAAAAGAAGATCATCTTACAATCCTGGATGTTAGAAGCCCCACCCTAGTTTCACTGGCTAGAATTGAGGTCTGGGCAGGGCTGTACTCTCTTCTGGAAGCTCTAGGGGAGAATGCCTTTCCCTGCCTCTTTCAGCTTTTGAAGGCAGCCCGCCTTCATGGGCTCCTGGCCGCTAACTCCATCTTCAGAGCTAGCAATAGCGAGTCCATCCTTCTCGCAACAAACAACTCTGATCTCTTTTTTTCTTTCTCTTTTAGTTATAAAAACCCTTGTTATTTATGTTGGGCCTACCTAGCTAATAAAAGATAATCTCTCTGTTTTTAAATTCAGCTGATGAGCATCTTTGATTTCATCTGCTACTTTCATTCACTTTGCCACATAAAGCAGCGTATTCATAGGTCACAGGGATAAGAACATAGATGAACAGCTTTGAAGGCCATTATTCTTCCTACTATCAAGGCTCTGATAAAAACTCTTCTTATATAATTTTGTGTACATTTACTGGGTGGATATTTTAGAGTGTAATATAGTATTCAGAGTTACAACACTTATATTGATTTATTTTATTGCAGCCCTATTGCTCCCCCCATAAAGAAAACACTTTGGGAAATTATGTATTCACTATATTTTCTCCAATATATTTGTTAAAAAATTGTGAGATAGGATGGATGGATACATGGATGAATGGATGGATGGATAGATGGATGAATGTGTGTATTAAGTTTATGTATACATATATAGGTATACATACATATATATAAATTTGCTATTTGAATATTTTCAAGTACTTTATAATAATTTCTTGAAAATATTTTTATCTTTTCTCCGACATTCCTTTATCACTAATTTCACTTGTTTGATACATGTGATTCAGTACAATTCTGTGGAGGAAATCCTTATCATTCTGAATAGATTAAAAGGTGCACATGAGACCCTAAATTATTTCTAGACTCATATATTTACTAAAATACAGAAGCAATTAATTCCTACATTCCATTTTCTACTCTTATTTAGTATGAACAAGATAAAAAAGAAGACTTCATAATGTCACTTCTAAACTTGCATTTTGGGTGTGACGTTCCCATGTTGTTCTTCTTTTGGGATTTCTCAACGTAAGAGATTAGATTTTGAAGGATGTGGAGGTATGTTAACACTGAATAAAGACCCATTGCCAAATGATATGCCTTCATCAACTGTTTAGAATTTTCCTTCTGTTAATTTTACCCTGATTTAATTTCCAAGTATTTTCTTTCTCCTTGTTCAGCACTTTCTAATCCTTTGTGACAGAAGAATGAATGTCATGCACACACAATAAAGAAAAACAAAATAGAGCCGCCATTCCTGAATTCCATTATTTGACAGCCATCAACTCACAGTGGCAAAACTCTAGTAACACAAAGTGTTTCCTCTGGAGAAAAGGAAAGAAAAAAACAGTGCTCACTAAGTATACCCCTTGGCGTAAGCAAGACAAACAATATTTTTCCCAGCATGTCTCTCATCCCTCAGTGGCATAAGCTTCTCTGTGAAGAGTTGCTCAGGATACCAACAATCTCTCTATTAACATAACAATCGCTAAATTTAAAACAAAGACTCTCTAATTGGAACAATGTAAGAAGATTGTGAGACAGTTCTGGACCTTGAGATGGAACTTGTGGTCCACCTGGGATGGGAAGCTGAGGCGCCAAACCTGGAATTAACTCTTTCTTAGCCAACCCATCTCACTACCTGGGTCCTATAGGAAGAAGGGCAGGGCACCCATGGAGACAGAGATAAGTTAGCTTCCTTGTTCAAAGTCCGACTCATCTTGGAGCCAGTCTCGCCATAAGCAGACTTTATCCATCTTGTGCTTCCACAGTCAAAACTTAGGTGACTGCTCATGAATGCCGGGTCAAGCCTATCCCTTCTGTTATTTCTTCCCTAGTTCACAGAAGAGGTAGATGAGGCCCAGTGCTGTTGCTGTGAATGGATATGCTAACCGCAAACAACACTGCTCTTGGGTTTTGAGACCCGCAAGTCCCCAGTGGGTGCCTAGGCTACTGCTCAGGACACAAGAGGACTTGGAAATAAGGTTCATACAGACACCTGGCAACTGAACACAGAGGGAAACTAAACCAAGCAAATGGAACAGGGACATACTTCCTCCCATTCATCAGAACTTTCTGGAGATCCATTTGGAAATGAGCTTAGAGGGGGACAGCTCTGTTTATACCACACAACCGCAGACGCACAGCATGGTTTTGTGGCCCCTTCTCCTCCACAGCTTCTCAGGAGTGGGGGGAGACTGCAGAGGACAGTCCAGGGCCCGGGGACAGAAGCCGGGTGCTCCAGAGTGCTACTCTCCGTCTCAACCTCCCCCCTCTCACATGCCTGAAGCCCCGTGCCCTCCTGGGGCGCCGACGCTCCCACTTATGACTGCGTGTGAGCTCCTCATCTTTCCTGTAGCGATGTAGGGAGTTGTCTTAGTCTTCTCAGAGTTTAAAAAGACCTTCCAAGTCCAGCAGCCCCATGGGAAGAGCTGGTGCTTCCTGGAGAGTGATGTTTGCATCGGCTCCTTCCGGGCGACAGGAGCTGGAGGAACCACAGTCAGGGGAGTCACTCTCTCCTCCCTCATCTCTCTCTCCTATGTCTCGTCTTCATACGTCAAAGAAGTCAGGAAACAATGTTGCTTCCCTTTTCAGCAGTGCCACATGGATACCCGTGCTGCCACTATTTTGCCATAAAAAGGCTGTTGTTACCTATTTTAACTAGGTGGATTTATTTGCTCTGTGTTTACTTTTGCTATTGGTAACGAATGCCATTTTATAGATCAAAAATTTGGGGGGTGCTATGAGGGCTTTACTTGACCTCAGAAGTTTTCCCAACAGTTCGGTCGGCAATCAGTCTGTCGTTACAAAAGTTAGCGGCAAAACAATGAAATCTATTACAAAAAGTGCTGGGTCAGGCTAGAAGATAATTGGTCTAAACAAAAAGGTTAGCACGAATCTGAGTAATTCTGATAAACAAAGTGACTGAGTGGCATTTTGACAGTTTAGATTTGATGAGAAGCCTTTTCGTCATTACAAACTTGAAAAACGGCTTGGCATATGCATTTTTCTACGTTGTGCTATTATCAGTTTAAAAAGAATAGAAACATAAGAAGGTGAAGAAATAGGCAGCTCATGTGTATAACGATGCCGTTTGCTACGTCCATTAAATAGGAAGTTAGAGCGACAAAGAAAAGGAGAAATCAAGGAGTTAAGATGAATCGCTGATCTTTTCATCGGTTTGTGAACACAGGTACAAACCTCTTAAAAGACTTTTATTACAAATAATAATAGCAGTGTCATTTATTGAGTACTCACTTGATGGCCAGTCATGTCTCACTTGTGAAAGTAATTCTAGAATGTGGGTTTTGCTCTTCACAAGCTTCCCGTGGACTAAGTGACTCAGCCCTGAGTCCGTACAGCTCGTAAACGGCAGAGTCAGGGCGGCGTGCAGGGGAGCAGTACTCTAACACCTGCACCCTTGCTCCTGTGAGCGCCTCAGGAAGGGCTCATAATTATGGGGAAGCCATTTTCTCCACCAAACTTGGTTCCATTCGCGGATTCATATCAGCTGCGACAGCACACATTAATTCAAAATACCCATTCCTCACCAACTACCGAAAATATAAAGAATACATGAGAGATCAGCGAGTCAACATACTGAACCCAGAGATTTTTCGATTTCAGAGACACGGTATTCCATCCTCTCGTTAGACCCTTCCCGATGAAAGGCTGAGTTTTATCATTTGACCGTATGTAACGTTCAGCTTCTGGGCTCAAGCAAAAAGGGGCCCTGAGGTTGCGTGTGCTGGGCCATTTCTGAGCATCTGACGGACCAGGCGAGTCTGGGAGAGGGAAAGGCGGAGGTCGGTGTCCCACGCTCTTCCCAGCATTTCAGGTGCATGCAGAGCCCTCTGTGTCCCCATCGCGTCCCCAATCGCTCCTTGTTTATGGAACAGTCGGCGGGACCGAGGCCCCGTGGCTCAGCCGGCTGTGCAGTGCTTGGAGCCTATGGCTACTCATAAATTCCACTTTATGGTGATGATCTGGAAGGTTAAGTACTGCACTGGGACAGGAGAGAGCCGAGAAATTATGGAGCATATCAAACCAAACTGGTATATTGAGTCATCTTTGAACAGTCATATAATATTCTAATAATAAGTGTAACAAATAACCCCTATTCTTTCAGAAGGTGATGAACTAGAAGTCTGGCCTCTTCACTTAGCTCAAAGTAACACAACTGAAGATAATTTTGCTTCTGAAATATACACCTCTTCCTACATGATTAACTCCATATTTTTAGCCTTCAGTATTTTCCGAGAAGTCCTTGTGAGTTCGAAGGGTCCAGAGATTCAACCGTTCTCTCCCTTTGATCTTGAGAAGGCCACACCAATTTTTTAAAACTGCACACAAATGCAAAAAAGTAAGCTGTATCATATTTTGGAAGTGGCCACAGTGAATCGCAAGCCACACTTCAGAAACCACAAATCGAGCTGGGTTGCCTTGAAGGAAGACCTCACTGCTGCGTGCTGCACTGCAAAGATAAAAGAGGAACACATCACACTGTCAAGACAAGTGGGCGGTGTGAACTGCGAGCTCCAGAGCCTTGCAGTCATCCCTGCCACATGTCAAGTCTAGAAAGTGGGACAGTGTCTCCTCTGAGATGGGGAAACACATGCCAAGGTGTGCATGTCAGCAACTCCACGAGAGACTGAGGCGCATGGGGTGGTTTCTGCATCAAATAACTGTTCAAGGGGTCTGCAAGCCATCTTTATTAACGAAATATATACCTTCGAGAGCAATTTTTTATTTGTTCAGAGCAGACTTAGCTTAACTATTTCCAGAAGTCTTTACTAGGTCAGACACTTCAAGGGTAAATTTATGTTATCGTGAAAAATACACACAGCTTTTTCTGTTAAAAATGTTCCTTTTAAAAGAGATCATGGTGTGCTAAGAAATCAAGTATGCTGAACCTTAAAAAAAAAAACAAAAAAAGGAGTTTTCTTCTTTGTGTTGTTGTTATCCCGACATTTCATTCTTGGTCACTCAAACCTCAATTCGCTAATATACTCAAAGCCTGACTCACTTCATTTCACTGTTTGCTCACAACAGATTGTACCACTGGCAAAGTCTGAAGGTCAAGTTTATCGATTAAAATCCACAGCAATGAAATATCTATTAAGCCAGGGTAACTGACTCCCATGTGGCTTAATCCACATGGAATTATTCCAGATGGAGGGATTTTGATAAAAATTGATAATATTATAAGATTGCCACAAAATATTACAAGATATATCAATATCTTAAGATGACAGTGCTCCCATTCACAAGCCAAACATCTTGATCCCCATATTCTTCTTCCCGTTTCTGCAGTATCCACACTGGTTCCCAGACCCTCCTTCAAGGGTGGAACACACAAGAGTTTGCCAACTGAATTTTCTTTCTCAAGTCCTTATATCACAATTTTGTCCCACCCAAAAAAAAAAACAACAAAATCTGGTACTCCATCCCTCCCCACCTCCCATAATCAAACCAAGCCCATTCAAAAAGATGCCAGTGGATCAGCAGTATACCAAGGCTTGCTATCCAGTTTTTGAGGAGGCCGGCATCATGGTGATGCCAGTGTTCAGTACGATGGTCACATAACCTCGTCCTCAGCCAATCCACAGGGCCTTGTGTGGATAAGTTGCTGTCACATGTTGCCAAGTTCTGTTGACCTTCTTTGCTGTCTTCCCAACACAAAGGATCTTAACCTACTTTAGTGTCAGGAGTAGTGAGAGTGGGATTAAAAACCATAGCCACTCTTCCCAGATGAAAAATACCAAAAAGTGCCAAATTTTGCTGATACTCTATGGGTTTTGTGGCCAATGAAACCCTCCGTCTAAAGTCAAGTCTCCTCGTTCTGGCCAGTATAACAGCTACTTTTAGAGTCAACTTGTTTCACCACCACACCAAAGCCCAGGCCACATCAGCCAAGGCAGCCTACGTCAGAGTTGGAGGAGTGCTCCCCTTTCCTTGTCATATGTGTTTCCACCAAGGCCAGCAGCCGAGGCGGGGGAGTCGAATGGCTGGCTTTAAAGGCTCCAGGCCGTGGGCATGCCCACACCTGTCATCCCAGCTACTCAGGAGACTGAGGCCGAAGGAACGCCTGAGCCCGGGAGGTGAAGGCCGTGGTGTGCCCTGATCACGCCAGGGCACTCTGGTCTGGGCAACCGAGTGAGACTCCCACTCCAATAAATAAATAAATGAGAGGAATAAATAAAAACACGTAGATGAATAGATGAACAAAATGAGCAAACCAGTTCCCAAGCGATGCCACTCATAACTGCGCTTCCAACCGGTGGCTTCTTCACCCAGCACCCTCCCCCACGGCCACTCTCAAGGGTCCCCCCTGCTCCCCTTCGCGAGGGGCGGCTCAGACAGCCTCCAGGGCATCCCGGCTCTCCCGAGCGGCGCGCCTGGGCATCCCTGCGTCCCTTCCTTTCGGGCGCCCTCTCTGAGGGCCGCGTGCAAGGACCTCCCGGAGCCACCGCCCTCCCCGAGAGGGTCTGCCCTGCCCCTGCCCGACCCCCACGCGCAGGCCCACCGCTCTGTGGAACAAGACCGCGTGACCCCACACGTCCCCCGAGGCTGCTTCTCTGCCGCCCAGGATGCCCGGAGAGGGGCTTCTGTCGCTGCCCGCCGCAAGCACCGCGCCCTCGACGCGCCGGCTGTTTCCCCGCGAAGGGCGGGCGCGACCCGCCGGCCACAGCGGACCCCGGCTCCCCAGGCGCCCGGCCCAGGCCGTTCGAGCCCCGATGTGAGTGCACGCGTTTCCTCCAAGCGCGTCTTCCCCGGCTGATGGCAAAAGCTCCCTGAGGGGAGGGCTGGCTTTTCCTCGCAGGCCTTTCCTTTCCAATACCCTCAGCCACGCGCCGCGCAAGGCAGACGCTCCGAGAATGTGCCCGGGGGCCTCAGGGTGAGCGTCCCGACTCCGCCAGCCGGCTGCCTGGAGGAGAGAGCCGGCGTCCCTTCCCCAGCGTCTCCGCAAGGCCGGGGGCCGCCAGAAGAGCCAAGGCCCAGAACGCAGCCGGACAGCGCGGGCCCCGGGGCGAAGACACAGCCACAGCGCTGCAGCCTCTCTGGAGGTGACGACTCCCAAAGTCGCCGTCTGTGTGGGTGACGGAAGCCGTGCCATTGTGTATCTGCAGCTCTGATGCTCGTTAAAGACGCAAGTGAAATGTTAATGATAATTGCACCCAAAAAGCTAATAAAGAGAGGCCCAAGGCTTACATAAATGCCAACATTTAATCATTATGCATACTTTGAGCCTCTCCAATTTTTCTTGCTTTCTGATAATTAGTAATTAGTTTAGTAAATCTGAGATTCCAACATGTGTGCAATTGATTTTAAAATTTGTTTTTAAGTTTACTTTTTGCATTCAGGAGTGAGAAATATATATTTTTTCCAGAATGTAAAGAGGCGATTATTACTATAGAAAATATTTACCTAAATAGAGGATAGAGCTTAACACAATGTCTTTTGGGAATACTTGCAGGTAATAAACTTGAAATTTTAGAGAAAAGATTTGGATCGTGTCCCAAAAATAGAAACCGATATGAGTACAGCTGACCCTTGACTAACGCAGGTCTGACTCTTAGGGTCACTGACACGTGGGTTTTCTTCCCCCTCTGCCACCCCTGAGACAGCAAGACCAACCCCTCCCCTGCCTCTTCCTCCTCAGCTACTCAACGTGAAGACGATGAAGATGAAGGACTTTATGAAGACTCACTTCTACTGAGTGATGAATATAAAGTTTCTCTCTTCCTTACAGTTTTCCTACTAACATTTTCTGTTTCTCTAGCTTACTCTGTGGTAAGAACACAGTGTGTATCACATCTAACATGCAAGGTACGTGTCATTCAACTGTTTATGCTGCTGGTAGGGATTCCAGTCAACAGGAGGCTGTGAGCAGTTACGTTTTGGGGAAGTCAAAAGTCATGCGCAGAATTTTGACGGCGCAGGGGGTTCGTTCAAGGGTCCACCATGTTTCCAAGGAAAAAAAAGAGCGGGTCTAATACAGAGAAGTGTTTCCACATATGACGAAAAGCTAAGGAGCCACAGTATGTGACGAAGAGTCTGTGCAGAGACTTAGGAGAAGACATCGGCCGCACTTCTGTAAGCTGGCATCACTGCCAGGGCCGGCAGGGAGGGCTGGTGATCGGCTCCAGGCCCACCATGTGGTGAGGTGGGCTGGTCACCCGGAACCGGGGCCAAGGAGAGACAGGTCGTGCAGGAGACGCTGCACGGCAGGAAGAGAGGGGTCAAGAGCCTTTTCCCTCCCTCCAGTCTCCAGTCCGTCTCGTGTCAGTGTCTCCCACTGGGTGATCCTGCCAGAAACCAGAAAGCAAGCGCCATGCGGTGGGGACACACCCATGGGCGTGACACAGCAGCAAAGAACATGAAAAGAAAGGCTTTAAGATCAAAGACAAAACCTAACTGCACCAGACCCTGTCTTTCATTTTAGGTAATAATTAGTTTTCCACAGGCTGTGGAATTATTTCCAATTATTCTAGCTCAAAACCTTTAACATTGGTATACATTTATTATATCTTTTCCACATAGAATTTCTCCATGCGAGGGAAGAGCAATTAATTTCGTTAATATTTTACAGACTAACTGTATTGTCTATACTCTTAAATAACAATCACTTGGAATCAGTGAATGCAATGTCAATTGTATCCCAATTCAAAGAGAGAAAGGGAGAAGGACCTATCTATGCACTGTTAGCTCTGTGGAGAAAAATTTTAACGTCTATTGAATACATACTCTGAACCATTCACTTTGAGAAGTGCCTTATATATCTCATTGTTTTTTAGACTGTTCCAGCAAACCAGAAACTTGGATATTATTTTTTCTGCTCAGAGGACAAACATGAGTCTTAAAGAGATAAAGACACAACCAAGTTTATATGTTTTATAAATATCAAACATGAATGTCACTTATAGTCAGTCTCATGTGTATAGCACACTAAAGTACTTAGGAGAAAGAACACTGGTTTTGACTAGTTTCAACAGGATAAATAGCCCGAATTATTACTGAATGACAAAGGAAAATTCAGAATGTTTTTCTTTTCTGGTTACTGGCTGGCTTAGACAGCTAAAGGACTTCACTCATTCATTCCATCATTCATTAAACATTTATGTGAGCTCTAGTTATATGCCAGCTCCCTTTCTAGTCACTCAAGGTAGGGCAGTAAGATAGATACAATTAATACTTTCATGGTGCTTATCACAGTTTGCCATGCATAGGAAAATTAAAGCATTCGTCTACCTCTTGAATCAATGGTTCTCATCCAGGGGTGACTTTTACACCAGGAGAGATGAGTGTCATAACCCGAGAATGCAGCTTGTGCCTGATGTGTTGAGGGTGAGGATGATTCTAAACATCCTGCGTTGAACAGGGCATTCCCCAGCCCCCAACACACAGAAAGACACATACACACACACACACACACACACACACACACACACACTCAATAATTACGTGGTCCAAAATGTCAACAGTACCGGAGTTGAGAAACTTGTTCTAGATGGATATGAAAGTAACTATTTCTGTGTGTGTGCATGTGTGCGGGGAGTGTACACGTTTTTCTATTTGCAGCTGTAACAAAATATCACAAACGTCGTGACTTCAAACACCATCTTTCATGTCTATATGTTGGGCGTCAACATAAGTCACCTTTGCCTCCCACTTGTGCTTTTAAAGGACTTTGTGATTTCCCTGGACAATTCAGGATAATCACCTTGTCTTACAATGAGACTACATGCTTCCTTGCCATATAACCTAACATGTTCACTGGATCTGCAGATGAGGAGGTCATCACAGTTGAAGACTTTTATTCGGCCACCGGTTTTATTCTGCTTACGTGGTCCAGTCGTCACCCTCAGTGCAGAATGAATGTGTGTGTAACCTTTAGAGAAGTGATCTGCACCAAGTAGTTATTGAACGGAAGTGGGATTTCACTTGATTGACCTAAATCAATCCATCCTGGATGTTCTGTGAACATGGACTACCTTAAAATGAAAGAACACTAAGCACAGGGAATAACAATACACACGCCTTGCCCTGTTCCTCACTGACAAGTGGCTCTGAGATCTGTTAGTATTCAAGTCTTCAACATCTCATTTAAAAAAGTGTCCATCTACCCATTAGCTCAAGTCAAAACCTAAAAGAATGAGTGAAAGACCTGAGAGAAAATTGTAATTGTGTCATTCTTGGCCCTTTTAAAATGCTAGCCTTTGTTTGGGTTTGGCACTAGGGATTCTTGGCTATAATCTGTCCCATATAAAGTTTTCTTTTTCTTCCAAATAACACTGCTAAAGGAAGACTGTTTGCAAAATGCTGAGATCTCATTTATTGTTTTTTACTACCACATCCATTCACTATTCTTCATTTGCAAAACCACGAGGATTAACAGAGGATAAAGGTGTTATGACCTCAGATGGAAATAAGAAACCTAAGTCATGAGTGTCTAACTAATCCTTTTAATTTGATTTTTTCCTTGTTATGTGAGCATTCCTGGTGTTATGTCCTAAAGATAGTGTCAACGCATTAAGTCCCATCCTAAGCAAAGTGATGGGTATGAATTCACGGAAAAAGAAGCATGTGCATTTACACAACTGATAAAATTCTACTGCGTCCCTCACATTTGTCAGGCATGGTCCTGGGAGTGGTGTGTGGGAATAAGACAAAATTAAGGCCCAGTCGTCATCCCCAGGAAACTCACTGGAGATGCTCATTGGAGTCCACAGTTGGACTTCAGGAGTTTTTGAGCCAATGCTCACATGACGTAAAATGTTAAGGGTATGAGTATTTTCCTGGAGACAGTGTCTAGAAATTTCATCAGATTTTCAAATGGCTTTCATGACCATTAACTGCTTCAGTGCACTGGTCTAGATGCAAACCTACCAACGTGGTTGGAAAGTGCCTGGCTTAACATTATCACTTGGTCTACCCTTTCTGAGTCTCTCTGCTGCCCTTGCTAAGTCACCAACCAGGAGATATGAAGGGTGGTAAGGCAAGTAGTGCAGGGCAGAGACCTGGGGCATGGAATCCCTTGGATTCTGCACACTGACCTTGGCTACCAGTTTATTTGTGCCCAGTTTTCTCTCAGCCAGCATGACATTCAGTTAATCCTTATTTTTCTGCTACAAATCATATGATAAACAATATCGTTAGCAGATTCTCCTGCCAAATTTTATCTTTGCTTTAAATAAAGGTTACAAGGGGTATTTAGAATTAGGGTCGTTTAGAATTTAGCTAATGAAAACGGCAAGCTCCTAATTGCCCCTGTAGTGATATCTTAATTAGACACATGATTTGGAAAAGTAAACAGAAAATCATTTCATAGGTCAAGTCCCATTACCATGACTTCCAAAAATATAAGTTATTTCACCAGACTTAGATTTTATTCGTAGTGTTTCTCAAAATAAATGGGCCAGCTAGAGTTTGGTAATCTTTTATTTATGGAGAGATTTCCATAGTGATAGTGTACTTTGTGCTGGGATTTGACATGTATTACTTACACAGTTATTTTCTTTGTTTTCGGGAAAAATAAAGATACTCCCAGATAGGCAAAAAATATAGCCATTCAGGGCTGCACACACAATAGTAAAAAATACTACCTAGGAAATGAGAATGTGGCCAGGCACTTCAAGACACATATCAAACTCTGCTTCATAAACTATAATAAATGTCCATGAATCATTTAAGAAATTTTTAAGGGCAGCGAGTCTTGCTTAAAGGGGTAATTACTGCAAATTATTTTCAAATTGTATTTTGGACTATCTGTTATCAGAAACAGAAATACTGCTTTCCTCGGTCTCAAAACAAAGACTACATAATGTCTTTCTTTTTTCTTACATATCCCCTTCCCAAATATACTTTTATCGAATGCTTGACCATGTTATTCAAGCTTAAAACCAAAAGAGGAGAAAGTGGACAAAATTTCTCCTCCTCAGCCCTGACCACAAACTGCAGTGATTTATTTTTACCCACCTCCTGCTACCTCCTCAACATATTATCTAATTTATGATCCAAGGAACCGAAGTGGAACATTCCTCGCAGGCACAAATTGCTTTCTTACTTCCCAACATTTTTTCCCTACTCTGTTGTGTTCTGTTGCCGACTCACAAAACTTCTACAGGAAAAAGAGGTGATTCAGATGCAAGGCAACAACGTGCAGGACCTAGCAACATCAACATGATTTTTCTTGTGCTCTTCCCTACCTGTTTCTCATCAGCAAATAGCAGCACATTGAAAATGTATAAGAAAATGCCAGCCGGGCTCAGTGGCTCAGCCTGTAATCCTGCGTTTTGGGAGGCTGAGGTGAGTGGATTGCCTGAGCCTGTGGGTTCGAGACCCACCTGGGCAACTTGGCGAGACCTCATCTCTACAATAAATCAAAAAATTAGCCAGGCGTGGTAGCGCGCACCTGTAGTTCCAGCTACTTGGAAGGCTGAGGCGGAAGGATCACCTGAGCCAGCAGGTCGATGCTGCAGTGGCCGGGAGCGGCCACTGCACTCCAGTCTGGGCAACAGAGTGAGACTCCAACTCAAAAAAAAAAAAGAAAAATGTGGAGAGAGGATATAAAGTGCTCTCACCAGAAAAATCATAACCATGTGAGATAACATGTCAATTAGCTAGATTTAATCATGCCACAGTATATATATACTTCAATACATCATGTTATACATGATATAATACATACAATTTTATCTATCGATTAAAAAGAATAGGTCCTCACCCAATCTCAACACGTCCTAGCCTCCTTAATGACATATTCATGCTCTATTTGCCTTGAGTGTCTACTTCTCTTGAAAATTATTTAAACAGCCGGGCTCGGTGGCTCAGCCTGTAATCCCACGCCTTTGGGAGGCTGAGGTGAGTGGACTGCCTGAGCCCGCGGGTTCGAGACCCGCCTGGGCAAGCAAGACCTCATCTCTACAATAAATCAAAAAATTAGCCGGGCGTGGTAGTGCGTGCCTGTAATTCCAGCTACCTGGAAGGCTGAGGCGGAAGGATCGCCGGAGCCCAGCGGGTCGAGGCTGCAGTGGCCGGGAGCGGCCACTGCACTCTAGTCTGGGCGACGGAGTGAGACTCCAACTCAAAAAAAAAAAAAAAAAAAAAAAAAAGAAAATTCTTTAAACAATATACATACAATTAATTACAAATAAATAAATAACACATTCTTCCCACTGAAATACCACCTAAGGTCATATGTTACATTGCCTTACATACTGAGATCCATTTCTGGATTCTCTGTTCTGGTCCACTAATTTATCAGCTTAGTCTTCTATCAATACCATATCGATGAAGTAAAACTAGTATTATACATGGATATAAGGATGAGAACAGCCAGGCTCAGTGGCTCAGCCTGTAATCCCGCGCTTTGGGAGGCTGAGGTGAGTGGATTGCCTGAGCCCGCAGGTTCGAGACCCACCTGGGCAACTTGGCGAGACCTCATCTCTACAATAAAT